>CABFOW010000108.1:336180-406716 GCA_902141385.1 Timema californicum | reverse complement strand
GGAATGCCAGGTCTCCACCGTGGTTCGGATTCCACGTTAAACTGTAGGTCCTCCATTTCATCTCACAATCACCCTACCATTACACATTAGCGTAAGTGCGTATAACCCGAACGGGTAGTAAGACGCGGTGCTAATAATAATAATATAAATAAACAACACTCATCCCGCCGAAGGTCAACCCGTTTAACGAAAATTAATAAATACATGTTTCTTCTTTGCCGGGAATCTAACCTGGGATTCGGCTTTACCTAAAGTGTCTTGACTAACCTTTCAATTGTAAGTTGTGTGATAATGGTTACTTAATGTTTAGTAAATAAGTTCACGCTAACCACCCCATGTAAGCATCTCGCCGTGGTGGGCGTACCGAGGTAAACGTTCACACATCTCTATGGAGCCGTCCTTAAATTCCGTAAGGGTTTTTGGAGGGAGGCAGGGGATTCAGTGTTTTCTTAAGTTTTCTTACGAGGGGAGGAGTCATAATCCATTTTAAGGTTTTTTTAATCAATATTTATTGTCAGACAAAATGTATAGGAAAAAATCTTTGGTAGAAAAGAAATAATATATAATTTAACTTTTATTTAATTTACCTATGACGTGTTAAACCTAATTTTACTGCAATTAAATTATTATAAAATTTAATATCACTCGATTCATTACCAATCCTTAAGTCTACAAATAAAAAACTATTAAGCAAATCCACTTTTACCAAATTGTAAAAAATTATGCTAGATAGGGGAAGGTTTGGGGGGATGGTGGAGATGGTAGTGACGGAAAATGTTACGATCTCTTACTTGGGAGGAGAAAGGCGGTCGAAAATCATGAAAAAAAGTCTTACATAATTTAAGGACGGCCCCCATTGAGTATTGGGTGCGTCGTGCGTGCGTAGGTATGAAGAGAGATCATGCAAGACGCACCCAAGAGAGAATATTTTGCTCGGACTGAAGAGATCTACATTCTACGCTAGCAGCGGAGTTCCATGACACACATTTCTTCGCTATTTCTGGTCTCTCACACAGCTGGAGTCTTAACAGCTTGTCCCACTTTACACCCGTCATATCATCCCTGTACCTGCTGTGGCGTTTAGTGGGGCTTATACGTTGATTTCGTGATTTTCATTAGAACGGGTTTTTGTTTCTAACTTATAAGGCAAAAACCGCCATCTAGCTCCACTTGATCAATTTACTACTCATTAAAATACACTTCGATACAACCACAGTGGCGTAACCAGAGGGGGGAGACCACGCCCCAGTTCCGCCCCCTCCCCTCTCTTATTCCATATTAGAGTGGCCTTTATATATATATATATATATATATCTTTTCCCACTGATGCTTTGATTTCGATTCCCGCATTGATATTGATTTATTTGTCTCCTTATCCGGTTCTCCGTTTCCATCCGTAACGACATATCTTTAAAAAGTGTATTTTTATTATTATTTTTAATCACCGCGTCTTACTGACAGTTTAAGTTAGACGTGTACATGATAATTACTCTAATGGGGTACGCATTTGCGTGTAAGGAGAGCGGGAAGCCATTTAGGAAAAAACACCCTCATTAGACTCGATCGGGGTTTGAACCTTGATCTCCCCGTCATCAGCAGGCCAGTCAAAAAGGAGAGTGTTGCCTTAGACCAGGAGCTAGTAACAGGTCTATCGCGATCGACAAGTAAGGCAAGCTTACCTTGTATTATTCCACTATGTTACAGTTTAGGTCTTAGTGTGATCTGCTAAGGTAAGATTGATACCTGATGGAGTATACATTTGATGTAGTTTTTTATAGTTGGAGGAAATTTTGAACTTTAGGAATAAATACAAGATGTATAGAAAAAAACGGTAGAGTGGAGAAACGAAGGATGATCGCAGGACCCCTGCCTTAGACCTTTCGGCCGTTGAAGCGGGTCTTTAGAAAGGTAAAGTTGATCCCACTCTTGCGGAGGAGGACTTACGGATCGGGCCTCTGTGAACAGAGCACTCGGTTACTGTGGAGTCTCTTCTTACAGACTACGGACCATGAGGATGTGGCGTATGTAGTTGGGATTCGAGCTTCTGCGTGTTTATTAGATAGACGAGCGCCAATTAAGTGATTTGGGTGTGTGGCGGACCTTGCACGAGTTATCTCGCGTAAATCACTGCGCGGGCGCCTCAAGAGAATTTGGACGGGAGAGATCCTCGTTCCGTTTATAGACCGTGCGGTTATTTAAATGCGAGTAGGGTGGGGTCTACCCCCCCCCCCTCCCACCTCTCTTTTTTTCCCCTAGAGCTCACTTTGCCCTTCGTGTCGTCACAGACAGACAAAACGGCGTGTAAAAAGGAACGGATGAGCGTGATTTGTCTTGGAGGGCATCCAATCAACTTTTTATTATGTTTTTAGGTATTGTCTTTGGAATAGTTGGCTCCGGATCAAAGTGTGCTAATATAGGTGCTAGCGAGAAGTGTGATTGGTCCTGTCCGAGCAGGTTTGATATGACCGTGTGTGTTGCTTGGGGGTTGGAGCTTATCACTGGTGTCGGTGCCTAAAATAATGTACAGTCTCGCTCGCAAAAAACAACTATACAGCATTTTTAGTCCAAAGCCCTCGCCTCCCATTTTATTTATGGTGGTTACAAAGGGAAAACCTGTAAACATCTGGAAATTTAATTAAAAATCAGTCAAATGTTTCATACTTGCCTAAAATAACCCGCACCAGGGGGTGTATTCCTGAATATATTTAGAGTCATGTCGAATGGTTTTCTCAACTAACTTTGCAGAGTAAAGCAGGAAAAGTAAAATAGTAACTTATTCTCCTTCCCCCTCCCCCTCCTTTTTACGTATATGTAATGCATAAAAAAAAAAAATTTATATGTTTAAATAAACACACAACTAGTTTTATGAGTAAGTAAAACCAATTTTTAATCACACCTAATTTTGTACCTTGTGCTTAGTAGGTAGGTTGTTGCAATTAGGCTTTGTTCATTTGTATAGCTCTGGGATTCCTCGCCTAGGTTTAAGCTACTGGATTCGCGCCAGCGCAGAACTTCGACTTTATGTAATATGTATAAAGTGTTATTGATTTTATGGGGAAAAAAATGTATTAAACAAATGTTATTATACTTGTATTTAGTTGAATTTTGTAGTTGAGTTGTCACATACGCTTTTTTTTTTAGCGAGCTCACTTTTTTTTAACTACCAAGGACCCCATTAGCAATCGTAGCACCAGGGCCCACACTGTTGACGTTACGCCACTACCTACAGTGTAGGCCTACACTAAATAATCTCATGTTTCAAAATGCATTGTTTAGATTTTAACACAGTGTTTGTTTCTTATGACACATAACTTTATAGAACACCCCTCACCCCTGCCCATCGCAAACGGGACCCTTTTTTTTATGAATGAGACAGTACTATCGTTAAATTTGCGTATTATTCATGGTTGGTTCTGTCCTTGTACAATATACATTCTCTACGCCTTGATTTTATTTTTCAGCACCGCGTTCGAGTATACGCCTTCGTACTAATTACACTAATGTGTTGAGATTGGGAAAATCTAATTTAAAGTGCACCTGAATTTGCGTGGAAGGAGAGTGGAAAACGATTTAGAAAAAACCTCTTGGCTGGGATCGAACCCTGCTCTTCCCGTCCTTGGCAGTATAGTCTAACATGAAAGTAACTCGTTAGACCATGCGGCCAACGAAGCGGATATCTAAAAAATCCTGGCTTTAGGAAATTGTGCTATGTTTGTTGGCCGTGTGTGCTTAGATAACACTATTTTTAGAAAGTGCGCACTGAGTCTTTTAGTATTCCCAGGGGCGTAACTGGGAGTGGCTTGATATTAACGAACTAAACTATCCAGTCTACGGAAACAAACTAAGTAGGGACTTTAAGGTGGTGTGGAAGAGAACGTGAGGTAGTCTGCATTTTCGTAGTTTTAATTTCAGAAAACTTTTTTTTTTTCGAAATAATTAAAATATTGTCTCGGTAGATAGTTTTCGTTTATTTTTCTTCACACAGCACAGTAATCTCTTGGATAGTCATCATGAGCATCGCAGCATTTGAATGGAAACTTTCTCAATTAAGAGAAACAGTTTCTGATCAAATGTCACTTTGCTCATAATGGTATATCGTCAAAAACTAATGAGAACTATGTACAGAAAAATAAACTTAACTCATCTACTGAAGCAATATTTTTATATATTTAACTCCAATTCCGGCATCTTAGCCCACTCGAATCGCGTCTCTGTCTACTAAAATAAAGGCCCCGGTTTCAACTTCCGGCATGGCCAAAAAATTTACCGTTGATAGTATGGGAGTTTCCCTTTTCAAAGTGATGAATTAACGTCAGAGGGCTGGATGTTGGGTCTGTTCTAGAATGAGCTTAGTTTGTAAGTCGTGTGCTGATATAATCAGTCAGCTCAGAAAGTACAAGTTAAACACCTAACATATATTTTTAAAATATTTTGACCAGAAAGAGTTTTTTTTTGTCAAACTTTAAAAATACAAACTTTGACTGGCGTTTTCTCCCATCCCACCATAACAGATCAACTGATACTTGAAGTGAGGAAGGGAATCTCTTGTGCAGCACATTGGGATTGAACCCTTGCCCCTTCAATCAAACTCATGCCTCAAACCCTCGCTGCAGTCCAGCTTGGCCGACACGTTGCTTATTGACACACTATATTTTAATGATTTAAATAAGATTATTTGAAGTATTTAACCTACACATTCTGAACCACCTGATTATATCAGCACACGACTTACAAACTAACTTTATTTTACAACATACTCAATAGGCCCCCCGTGGCCGTACATTTATCTCTGTGAAAGGGAAAACCCATATTTCATCAATTAATAATTTTTCAGGCATACTACGAATCAAACCAAGGACCCTGATTTTAAGAGGCAGACACGCTACAAACTGAGCTAAGGCGTTGGTATACACAAGGAAATTCTGAGGAACTATGTTGGAAACAGTACCCGAGTCACAAGACAAATTCTTACAATTATTAAATATGGGGTCTACTGGGAATACAGGCTATTTCGAGAAAAATCTCTCATAATTCAAGATTCAAAGGAAGAAGTCAAAGACGATATTTTGGTCAATGTCAGGGAACACTCTCAGGGTTTTCTGACGTCGACATGTGCTAAATAAAGAAGGAACATATATTTAGCGTGTCGTATTCCTTTAGTAGTAAATGTAATTACTTTTAATTGAGCATTACTTTGGAACATGAATGATTCTAATTCAGCCATTCATAGTTATAATTTTTGATTAATGTCTGATGTCACTCTCATGAAACAAGTGAATTTCGAGTCAATTTGAAGTTTGAATTTTGTAGCTTCTGACTAATAAATTTCACTGTTATTTTTATTTTATTTTGTTACCGCGTCCTACTCTCCGTTCGGGTAATATAATAATGCTAATGTGCTACCGCATCCACGCTTTTGCCACGATTTAATGAAACATTTCACTTTTTTTTTCGCATATGGCAAACTTATTTTAATAGGGAAATTTTTACGCTTTGTGTGTCCCCAAAACTAAAAAAGTGGGTGTCTGTCTGTATCTTGGCTTACAGTCGTAACGTTTTGCTGGATTTAGTTTTTACTTTTTATTTAGATCAATAAGTATCTGGGAAATGATTCACATGCTAAATGTTTTTCGGAAAAAGTTTAAATCAACAGGTATTCAATCTATTGAAAACAGATATTTGAAAATGTTATAGTAAACTATAGACTGAGAAAGTGTGTACGAGATTGTGTTTTACCAAGTCTGCTCCCACTGTGGGGTATGGGCCATGTTAAAACCCACACAGTCTGAAGATTACGATGCTTTCCACACCAATAGCACGCCATGTCTCTCTCTTTTTTATTTTCTGTTTGTTTTGTTGCACAACATGTATCATATTGTGCCGTTAGGGAATGTACGATACAGGCTTACGTATGAATGTTTGAACGATGGCATTGTACAGCATAGGCAATCGCTTTGTCATGTTCAGGATGCAATATCTGGTATTTCTCGAATGGAATGTCTGTTTTGGACACATGACCCCAGACGTAATTTATATTTATTTGTTTACTCCATGTATGATGACCACGTGAAGTGTTTCCGTTATAAACAACTTTTTAATGTGTTTTGAATTAGTAATTAGGATGTGTATATGTTAAATTCCAAAATGTTTTATCATGTGTTGAAGCCAGTTTTGATTTTTTATATATATTTGTGTTGGAAACCCATTTGTGCTAGTTGGGTAGCGAAATCTCTTTTCTAAAATGAGCGTTGTTGGGAAATCTTCTTTAACAATAAAATTGTTATAAAACAACTCTGACAAATTATTTATTAAAGTTGTTTTTATAAATCGTTAAAACCTCAAAAGATCCCCAAAATTATTTATTCTCTAGCAAAAATTATGTCAATCTGTAGAAAACACAATTAATAATTCCACAACAACAAAAACATATATATAAATATTCTTTAAGTTTAAAAATGACACCTGTAAATGGAAATCGAACCCGGGACCTTTGGCATAGTACGCCAACTATCTAACCCCTATTCTATCCCGGAGTCGACCCGTGCCCTGGGTCATTTTTCAATTTAAAAAATAATATTTATATGCAGCTATAATTGTAATTAACAAATATAAAAGATTGGCTATTAAATCCATCAAAAAGTAAAATGTTTAAAAATAAGAGTTTAAACTTGTCTCTGGAAAAATTCAAAAGTGTGTTTCACAATCACTTTGTAATCAGGGGTACGCCCACTTAGTTGCAAAACATATTTTACCAGCAATGGTTTATATTGCGCTACGTTCAGGAAGACCCCGGTGTAAATATTAATTATTTTCTTAATTAGTTATTGTATACTGGCTATTAATGACATATCTTGACTTAATTGTAGGTCAAACACAACTAACAATCATGAATTTGTAGCCTCCAGTATTAACACTTAAAAGAGTTAGTAAATCTACATCAATGTTGTTGTTTTTTAATTGTGCCTTTAAAGAGGGATTGATGAGAGTATCAAGCTTTGAAGAGAAGTGATTGTGTGTGTTTACAAGTCTCTCTTATTGCCACGTAGCCCATGTGGGGCCTCTGCTAGTCCTAAGTCCCACCATGTGACTAATAAGGTGATGTTTGAGAACAGGCTGCCAGGTAACTAACTGTGTGGGATTGCTCGCCGACATGTTACAGGAGGTGGCTACAAACAGCACCACTCGCACATTTTCATTGATCTGGAAGTATACACAGGCTTTACTTTGATCGTGTAAACAATCATGTTAACACACCACCTCGCTTCCTTCGTCATATGTTTCAAATGAGTTTGAAGGAAGTTGCTTACCTGTGCGCAAGTCAACATAGGATTTCCCATATTATAGAATGTATGTTTTATTCAGCGAGTTTTAAAGATAAAAGGTTGAAACAATAACCATAAATTCTTATATAATTTAAAAAAAAGTCTTACAGTGTCAAAATATTATTTTTTTCTTAAAGTAGTTTTTTTTAAACTATTTTTTATATAAATTCTTTCAACAAAGGTTTTTTGGCTTGGTCCCAAGAATGTCCTGTAGGAGTCTTCCTGCCAGGATGTAGATTAAAAAAGTATGTAGTAGCATATGTCTATCTAGAATAGGAAACAAGAAAAATGTAATTTTAAAAAGCAAGTCAATGCTTTCAAGGCACAAATAGTAAAGTGATTGTGTAAACTCGTTAGAGGAAGAGGGGAAGTGTTATCAGAAGATAAACAAGAGGCTTCGCAATGTGAACTGCTCATTTTCATCCCACTCATTCTATTTCTTACATTGGTGTCTTAAGTGTGATAGTGCTTAGATTGACTACACAAAATATCTTTGAAATCTCAATATAGGTCACGTTGCATATATATACCTTGATTTTATTAAGGTTGGACATTTGGAGCACCTTTTAGAAAATACAAACATTGTTTTGTGATCAACATTGATAACATTTTACTATATTATTAATGTTATTTTATAGATAATATCTATAGAAAAGGATGGCTGCATATTGCATGACTTGACATATTAATATGTAAAAGTAGATCTAGTTTGTTTTTTCTATCTGTCAGATACTAAACTAAAACACTTCCACTTACACTCTTTAAGAAACATTCCATCTCAGATGTTTTAATTAAGCTCATTTGAAGATGCTCTAGGCAGTCAAAGATCATTAAATAAATAATGTTACTATGAAGTAATAACACAATTATCTCTGTTGTTTCAGATCTTGCAAAATCTCGGCAAAGTGGACCGCACAGCCGATGACATCTTCGACGAACATCTTCAGAACTTCACACGACAGCAGAATGCTGCCAACAGATTGCAAAAAGAGTTTAACAACTATATCAGGTGTATACGAGGTAAGAAAAAAGTTAGATACCCTGGTGATTAAAATGTAAATTCGTGTCAGTAGCTTAATAAATTTATTCTTAAGCGACCCCTAGATGATCATTAATTTTGTGCAATATTATTAATGCTCCCTCTAGAAAATTCAATAACTCAAAAATATAATTGCGCAATAATTTAGTTTATTCAAAATTTTAAGTGATACAGATGTGGCTTGTGTAGCAATAGCTTTGGCTTTTTGTAAAAGAGAAAAGAAGAGCAGAATGTGAATGGAGAAATGGTACATTGAAAGACTCGTACACTTAAATGCATTGTACAATAAATGCCATCTCCTCAATTTTATTAGATTTGTCACTCATTTTTTTTTAAACTTGCACACACTTGTTGAGGCCGGAGTACTTGCACCTTGAAATCTTGTATTGAACTAAAGCAATATTATACAAAAGTTCCTACAGACTGACCATTATTCCACCATTGCATAATATACTTCAAACAGTTGTTGGTTGATACAATATATTGAATAATCATTTAGTATATCCTCCAGAAGAACACTAAAATTGTGCGATATCAAATTTTGTGCAATATAATTGATTGTCTAAGGCTGCTTTAAAATTGTTATCCCTTCAGTTGTTTTTTTGTTGTTTTTTTAAATGCAAAAATGATTACTTAATTTGCTCCCTTCACCTTTAAATAATTAGTCTAGTAAAACCTCAAAATATGTTAAATTTAACTAAAATATAAATTATATATCACTATGTTGGATGCTTTATTTTAAGACCAGGCTCACAACTTGGGATTCAAACGATATACTGCTATCCACACTAAAAGTCTCTTCTGAAACTTCAAATTTGGAAAAAGTACAAAAATAATATCAATAACCCAGCCTCCCCAGCGCCCCCTTCCCCCCTACCCTTCCAAAGTAAATTTATGACTGCACCATTGGAATACATTAAAACAAATGTATCTTGGTATAAAACCAATACCAGTCCTATAAAAATGCATTTGATTTTTCTATATATACTCTTAAGCTAACATATTTTATATTAATAAAAATCCCAACATGAGGAGAATTATAACACTATGAATTTTTTGATAGAATGGTTTAAACCACAAATAATGTATTTTATTCAAATTTTTATTTTGACAGTGATTACCGAAAAGTAAGATTTACAAAACCACTAATGATAAAATTTTTGTAATGATGGTATTTGCTTGTCAGCGGTTCAGACGGCGAGTAAGACGCTGATGGACTCGCTGAATGAGATCTACGAGAGCAACTGGTCGGGCCATGATCTGCTGTATGTCCAGGCTCAGAACATTGAAATGTTGTGGCAAGACTTCAGTCACAAGCTTGGGGACCAAGTGCTCATCCCACTCAACACGTACCAGAGTCAGTTCCCAGAAATGAGGGTCAGTAGAGTCTCTCGTCACACATACGCTGTTATAAACAATGCCATGGCCAGGAAGATCCATTAAAGTGGTCTTTAGTCCAAATCTCAGCTAAGAACTTCTTAGTGTAATATACACATATTTGATTATCTATATTTCCTAAACTTTGCCAAGTGCACCCCAAAGGGTATACAAGTATTTCAAGGGGTACACGACATACCACTGAATGTCATTAATCATCCAATATTTTTCTATATTAATAAGTCTGATATACAAATTAACCTGCTTAGGTGGCCACATGGTCTAAGGCATCACTTTCATAATAGACTGGACTGTCAATGATGGGGAGATAGGGACCCAAATTCTGGTCAGGTGTATAGAGGGTGGTTTTTCCTAAATGGTTTTCCAATTTCCCTATATGCAAATTCAGGTAAACTTACCCTAAATTCAATATTCCTCATCACTAAATCATCAGCTTAATTAGTATACATGCTTATAGCATGAACAGGTAGTAAATCACAGCGCTAAAAAAAATCATACAGATTTTGATGTGATATCATAAACTTTTATAAACCTTTCTTTACCTCTGTCGCAGCTTTGCTTAGCTTACCATTGGGGTTTTATTAAAATTTGGAATAACCGTTTATACTTTATAATATATCAGTTATTTGACTTCTTTTTTTCTTCTTCTTCTTCTTCTGGAGGCGGTATCTTAGTTAGGCCATAGCCATGAAAGGGGTACATGACTGGCGGAAGTCAGGGAAACACAGGTCTATCTCAATGATGTAGCTCTCTGCTCTAATCATTGCTGCACATCTATACTATCCACATTACTACACTAATGGGATAGGGATGAAAAGGGTAATATGTATGAATCCACATTTTTATGGAGGTAGAGGGAGAAACATTCTTGGTACACCCAGCCAAGATTTGAATTCCAATATAATTTATGCAGGTCTTTAATCTTTGTGTGTTTAACCATCTTTCACTTAATTATTTATTTTTAGTTAATAATCTTTGCAGAATATGTGAATGCATATATTTTTCATTAAATTTAACTAATATTGGCTATTCCTTAAACTACCTATTCATTGAACTAAGAGTAACTATTTTCCCCCCCAACCACAGAAAAAGATAGATAAGCGAGGCCGCAAACTGGTGGATTTTGATAGCCAACGGCACAGCTACCAATCCTTGCTCAGTAATCCCAAGAAGCGGGATGAGATCAAGGTAGCCAAGGCCAAGGAATCGCTGGAAGAATCCAAGAGAACATACGAGGTGTTGAACAGTGAACTCCACGATGAACTGCCAGCTCTGTACGATTCCCGTGTTCTTTTCTTGGTCACAAACCTGCAGACGCTGTTCGCTGCTGAGCAGGTCTTCCATGGCGAGACTGCAAAGGTTTGTTATAGTAGTCAATTATTCAAGTTGCCCTTAGTTTGCCCTACTTCTTTCTTGCACATACTCATCACTTTTTGCAACATAACTATGGAGGAAACAAAATATTAGGTAGTATGTCTTCATAGAGGGAATATGCATTGCAAAGACCTTAATATAACAACACTGCTTATAACACTGTTGACAATTTGGAGAGGGTCGTAGGCATCATCATATTTATCTGTGTGTTGCTTTTAACGTTGATTTGATTAATTTGATTTATGATAATATAAATTATTTATCAAGTTTTATTGATGAAGTGGATTCTTTATCTTTTATTTGGCACATTTTGATAGCTAAGTTTTTATTTATTAGTAACTCTTAATAATTGCTTATGATGCTATATACATTGTTTTTGTTAGAATCCAATAACTCTTGTGTGGATTCACCATCAGACCCCAATTAATAATGTTATGAATGGTTGTTTCTTTGTGGCTAGGTGTACACAGAGCTAGAAGCGATAGTAGACAAACTGGCGACGGATAGCCAGCGAGGCTCGTACACACTGAAGAAGACCTCGCCGAAGTCCCCTAAGTCTCCATCTGGCAACAATAAGTATGTGTTCCATCATTACCAACACGCTATTTATCTATTAACATCTATTATTAATATCAACCTCGGTGGTCTTGGGGAAAGTTTTCACCCCAGGACCCGACAGTTGTGGGTTCAAACTGAGCTGGGGTCAACAGATTTATCTTGAGCAGTAAAAATCCATAGAACATCTTGTTTTGAAAAGTAAGCAAAGCAAAGCAGTTGGATCTATGTTAATTGTTACATGTAAAAGAACTATGGAAGGTATGTGAAAATACCTTTCCTTGCAAAATTAGTAAGCCCTTTTGTTCTCTCATAGAAATTATTGTGTGCTGATATAATCATTCGGTTCATAAAATGCACATTAAATACCTCAACTGTAGGCGGGGACATTTGTACCACACACCCCCTTTTCCAGTAAATTAATCTAACCTAAAATTGCTCTAACTAGTTTAAATTTGGAATATAAGAACTAAGAGGAAAATAATAGCTTGCCATGTAACCTCAGTGCAACATAACATTAATCAGTAATATGGGGAAATTAATATATTATTTGAGGATTTTTACAATAATTTTTTGGCAAAAGAAAATTGAAATAATTTTTAGATTTACAGAAAATAAGTTTTTTTTTCATCGAGCCCTGTAAATTTCATTGCTCAATCGCTCGATCATGGCACAGGGCCCCTGAAGGTGCAGGGCCTTAGGTGGTTGCCTAGTTCGTCTTATGGTAAAGTTGCCTCTGGCCTCAAATAAATAAAATAATATAACATTATCTGGAACCGAACATCTAGAGCTAAGATAACTCACACTTATTTTCTTTTGTAATATTTTAAATAGTAATTCTTCCTGCATTAAAGTATCTTTTGTATTTGTTTGTTGCAGTTTCATCCCAAGTGCCCCAGGTTCACCAACCTCCACAGCAGGTAACATGATATTCCTTGTGCTTTGTGCTATTGCAAATCTATTACTAACAAAAATGTTTATTGACAGCATGTTTTGATTAAACAAAACGTAAAACAAATTATTTCATTAACTCTTGAATGTGATTTTACTTTTGGTTAACTTTATAGTTTTTTTAGGGTTTATGCAATTGAGTGTGTTATACTTACAAAAATATAGAGATCTATGTTAGTATTAATTATTTTTTATTTAATGAGAATGTTCAGTGTGATTTACGATTTAAAAAGTTAAGCATAAGACTATGACTAGTTATAAAAGTTCCAGTATATATCACTAGTGGTATTAACCAAATGTTTCATTTTGGTTCTTGCACAATCTATTAATACATAGTTAAAATAATATGTAATAAAGTCACACTTATGTTGCCCTTATCGCCTTTGCCTATGGAAATGATGAATGCCCAATAAATTGATTCTATCATTAGACTTACATACTAATAAATTAATATCCTAATGGCAATGTAATGTTAAAATATATTTATATTATTTATTTGCAAAGCTGAGAAACAAAATAAAAAAATAAATAAAAATAGTTTGTGTGTAATTTCAGACATTATCTATCATCTAGAAACTAAATAAAGTCTTAGAAAACCATTTCATATTTAATGAGCTGAATTCACTTGTTCAGAAGTATTCTGAACAGTAGCCTACTAAGCCTATTGAACGTCTACTAATTTAATGTACCCGGTCTTGAGAGTAATTTTCACCAGGGATAATGTAAAATTTGTAAAAGTTATTGCTGCATTTAATTAAGTTTTTTCTACAATACATTAAACCACCAACTTTGTATTAATATATTATTTTATTAATAATTCCTGTCCAAGCAACGACCCAAAACAACACACAGCCAATCAACTGGATGAGTAATTATATATATATTTTCACATTGCATAGCACATTTTGTTATTCTAATACCGCAGGACTCCCAAAACTTAAACTCTAATATTAGCATGCATACCACATCTGCATGAATTGTTTTGTTGTTGTTTTTTTGACAGTTTTGTTTTCTTTGTGTTGTGTGTTACAGCCGAGGAACTCCCCCCTACCCCCACTACAACTCCCCCTTCCAGCCCCTCTCACCCTCCCAATTCAACAGATCACCTCCACTTGTCCAACTCCTCTGAACCTGATGACAATATCAAACCAACCTCTCAGCCACCAACCCCTTCTTCACCCAAACACTCACCGCTGCCCACTCAGGTAAATGGTAACGCTAAACCAGCCAGTCCCGGATCACCCAATAACAACAAACACGTCGAGGAGCTGTACGACATCCCTGTCGGTGAGTATTTGCCAGTTCCCAGCCCAGTTGCTTTCTGGGTGATCTTGATACTATTTTTTTTACCATGTCTTGGCTATTGCAGAACAAATCTTACTTTACTCTTTCATATGTGTATCAAATGTTTTCTTGTAAAATAAATCTGTATTCATACACTTCTTTCTGGCATTTTATTTACCTGAACTTCAATTTGGGAAATATTGTTTTATATTTACTAGATATGGGAAAAGGCAGAAGTAAAGTAAGAAAGATAATAAATAAACTCGATGGTGTCGTCTTGCAAGCGAGCTATACCGACCAACCTTCAGGTCGTTAATCTCAGTTTCCTAGACCAGATCCGCTACTTATTTATTCAAGTACCTCCTCAATTGTCCTTGTGAGGCTAAGTAAACTGCATTCCAGACTCACTTCTTCATAAAAAAATCTGGAAGTGCCAGGGATCGAACCAGAGACCTCTGGATCTGTAGCCAGGAACTCTGACCACTAGACCACAGAGGCAATCAGAGGTAAGAAAAATAGGAACAAACAAATGTACTAATTATTTAATCAAATGTCTCTGTTCTTATGCTTTTCCTGTACCTTCTTCCACTTTTTTTTATCTATTTAAGTTGATTAATTTTTATCTTATTTGCTATATTTGGTAACTCAAGTGCTGTCTGCTTGTATGTGCAATGGATTCTTCTCAGTAATGCTTATCCATTAAGTGTGTTATATATTTACCAGTTCTATCGGCCAAAATAATAACACAATATTGAAATATATGGTTTAAATTAGGAGGAATACACTTATCTTGGTGATAATTGGAGTAGAAATTGTTCAGACAGAACACTAAAAACACACAAACACATTTTTAAGGACCAGCTTCATCAGGTCACTCTACACTCTTGACTTGATGAGGCTGTCTGTGACAGTGAAATCTTGTCCTTAAAAATGTGTTTGTGTTTTTTTTAGTGTTATGTCTGAACAATTTCTACTCCAGTATCACCAAGGTAAGTGTGCTGGCCATCCCTCCTAATTTAAACCATGATTTAGCCTAGTGCTCTATTCCAAATAACCTTAATGTTGAAATATACTATTTGTTATATTATCTGACTTTTATTTAAAGGGATCTAAATCATATCTTTTTTACGTGGCCTATTGAAAACCATTTAAAAAGAAATATTATCTCTAGAAAGTTTCCTGAAAGTTAAATTTATTTCCTTTTTGGACTTTGACGGTATTTATAGATTACATAGTTCTTTCTTGGCTGTAATGTGTAGAAATAATGTGATGTGGTGATTGTAGCTTTGTGTGTTCTAATGTCTAATCTACAGCTAGTCTTATTTTACTGTTAAATCTTAATTCAATTTCACCAATGCTTCCCCCCTTTCATCTCAGCCTATTAAATGAAATCTTTGATAAAGGTTATGAGATGGGTCTTTAGCCTCAAGTTTTGGCACATTTGTCAAATATCTTTCTCTTCCTCCTCCAGCTAATCCACTTGTTGCTACAAGTTTTTTAATAAATGAACAGTTAAAAAACCTCTCTGAATGAAACTTTTTATGCATATAATATTAATCTGCTTTTGATGTTATGGGTTTTTTGAAGACTTTTTTTGGAAGAGGGTGGGAGAATATAGTCAAAATTATATTTTAACTACCATACTGAAAGGGTTTTTCATTCCAAAAAGTTATTGTTTTCAAAGGTGAGTTATTAGTGGAACATAAATTTATAGCTGGGTCATATGTACTATTTTATAAATCCAAATTTTAATTTTGGAAAATATTATTAACATAAGAGGAAATATAAATATAACAGAAAAATAGAAAATTCAAATATTTAGTTAAGTGTTAAATTCTGGTTGCTAAGGTTATTCTAAAACTATAATATGTTCTGAACCACCACTAAGCAGTATTAGAGCTCTAAAACAAATTTCACTTGAAAAATTGGAAAAAAATCTTTTTAAGAATTTGAGTTATAAATCCAAAATTTCTCGAATCTCTGTTATTCTTAAGGATTCAAGGGCCCATCCCTACATAATGTGTTTACATAAATGTAAATAGGCGTACCTGTACCTTACCTCGATATAGAACGGATAGAACAACAACTAAGGATGATTTACTTTAAGAGACAAGAATATTTTTATTAGATTCTAGTTTCAAGCTTGGTAGGTGAAATTGGTTCAAAGTCCATTGTACTCAGTAGAGCCCTGTGCATAAAAATGTGCGCTTCAAAACTGGAATTTAAATGATGACGCCCTCCCTCCCCCCGTCTGTTTGAAGCTAAGAAAAGAAAGCGTTGCCAGAATACTTCTGCTAGTACTTGATGAGAGTTATTCGCTAATTTATATTTTACAAATTTTTATTCTTTTGGTCTTTATGAAGGTTTGGTGTGCTGTTAATGTAAAAATTACACTTCCTTGTGTTTCTAGAGGCCACAACGGACAATCTACCTTTTGGAGTACTGTACAGGGTAAAGGCTACATACAAATACACTCGTGAGGATGTGGACGAACTCTCTTTTGATGTGGGAGAGATTATACGTGTGGTTGAATATGATGATCCAGAAGAACAGGTACAGCCAAGAATCAGTTGCATAACAAATGTTACCGTACAACCCAAATGTGTAGTTAGACATGCTGAATAAAAAATAAAATAAAACACGTTACAAAAACAATTATATTTTTGTTTCGATTCACTTACTATTCAAGGGTGTTGGTAAAAAAAAAGTGAAACACTTGAACTAAAAGTATTTAATGCATAAATTTTTAGTACAAATATTAGAAAGATTTTGTTTGTATTATAGTCATACAAATTCAGATTTCTTTATTAATTTTAATCATCACTAGAAGTTTCTGCCTCTCTGGGTTGTCTGGCACCACCTTCCATTTCTTTTGATCTCTCCAAGCTTTTCCTTATGCCATAAATATAAAATAGCTGTAAAATCTATACATTTTGTTAATCTGATGAAAGCTCAATCTTAGGGATTGTTAATTATGAAATAATAATGTAAAATTAAATCCAATTGATTAAAGCTCGAAAATAGTTCAAACCAATAATACTACTCTCAAACTCAAATTTTGGATTACTTGCACTTCCTTCATACTATGTTTTTCAGGAAGGGGTAATCTCTAACAATTCATAATGAACTATCAGGCTGAGCGTTTTAAAACAGTGTCATAAGAGCCAAAGTTAACTAGCTCAAACCCCGCTTCGGTGGCCACATGGTCTTACACACTACTCTTGTAGTAGACGAGACTGCCAATGACAGGGATATTGTGAGTCGGGTTGTACCGAGGGTGGTTTTCCCACATTCGTTTTCCACTCCACCCCCACACAAACACTTCCTCTAAATAACATTCCTAATCCTTAAAACCATTAGCGTAATAATTAAGCTTATAGCCCGAATGAGTAGTAAGAGACAATGAAAAAAAAAACTAGCTGAACAAGGCAGGCAGACTAATGTAATACACATTTTGGGATTCAACACAACTGACAATCAAAAATAAATGTGCACAAACACTCAAAATTTGAGCATCCTCTACATTTGCTTTAGCTGTATTCTATAATAGTTTGAAAGTAACTTGCTTCAGTGGCTGCATAGTTTAAAGCCTCACTTTCAGAATATTCTAGACTGTTGATGACGGGGAGACTACAATTCTAATCCCGGTCGGGTGTATTAAGGGTGGCATTTATATTAAATGGTTTCCCACTCTCCCTTCAAGCAAATAAGGGTAAACTTCCTTTAAAATTCAACCTTCCTTAACCCCTAACATATTAGTGTAAATAATACATATGTTTAAAGCCCACACATTCACAAGTTTTGATTAATACACATCTTGCCAGAGGTGAAGGAAGGGTTTGGTAATCAAATAAATCTGTGCCGGGACCGAGGATTGAGCCCCGGACCCCCAGCACAGAAATTCAACACCTTACCTCTTAGACAGCCAGGAACCCTAATAATAAGAAATGAACTTTATGTATTTGACACACCCATTTTAAAAACTTTATTTCAATGTGCATTTTCACCTTTACATTGTGGTTCTTTGAAAAAGTATGTTTTATTCCATTTTTTAAAATCACAAATAAGAATATTATACCCCCAAACCACACCCCTTAAAAACATATTGGGCCCTGTTTAACTAAGTAAGGTGTGTAAAAATTAAGTTTTAATTTCTTATCTCTATTTGAAGTAAAAGTTTGGTTCCCAATCTCATCTTAGTCATTTATTTAAATAGTTGTTTCTTAAGGTAAATGATTTTCGTTTTAAATCTTATAAATATGTTTTTTTGTTCTCAGGAGGAGGGCTGGCTCATGGGGGTGAAGGAAGGTTCTGATGAAAAGGGTATGTTCCCTGCCAATTTCACTCGCCCACTATGAATCTGAGCGCCTGCTTTATCATCATCGCTTTGTTTTATGGGAGAACTGCAGTCAGGGCTGTTTGCCGGCAACAAGATGTGTCTGTGGAAGAGGAAATCTGGTACAAAATTTACCAGCTAAGGGATATGTTTAGTGCCAGGATTATTTTTATTTTTAGTAAACACCAACTTTTTTTTAACATTAATTTTATGTTTAGTAAAATGTATGCTGAATTCGAATAGTACTATGAATGAAGATATGCTCGGCCATACAAGGTATATATTTTTGTGGCACACTGAGTATGTTAAGTGTAACTATCATGCTCAACCATTGTTGGCCATTTGTTAATAGATTGTACATGAATATAAAGTCCATGTAAATAATACAGCATGCACAGCTGTGTCTTGTGTAAGCAAAATATTACTTTATTTACTCTTCCTTTATTCTTTTTTTAATTATATAAATTGATCGCTCAAACACCTTTTCAAAATGTTAAAATTTATTGTAAGAAATTAATAGTTACTTTTAATATACCATCGTATAGACATTGTCATACTTTATATATGTATCAAATAGCAACAAAAAAAAAGTTGAGATATTGTAGATTATTTACTCTTTTTTTATATATTATTGTATCTTATTTAAAGTTACTCTCTTTTACAGTTAATATACTTTTACAATAGAGATCTGTGTGGGTAATTTAATTAGCCAAAGTAATCTCATTTCTCTATGACTTTTATGTAACCTATAAAAATTGGGATTATATTTTACCCTCACATTAATTAGTATATTATTTTGAAAAGTATAATAATGATTGTGTAAATTAAGAATGTAATATTCACTCATAACTTAGCTTTTTTATTACTAAAATGTGCCTTGGAATTTATTATGTTTAGTAACTCTTTACAATACTAAATCTTGAATACCTACACTATTAGGTGATTATTCTGTTCGGTAAACAAAATAAATTTTAATGGTGTGATTTATTATTTGTATTCATAAATCTTGAAGTGAATAGCTTAAATAGACAACTGACTTTAAATCTAATATTTTCACTAAGCAAAATACATTAAAGATAGTGATTACTTTGTTTGTTTGAAGTTTAAATCATATACACTGTATAGTAAATATTGTACTGATTATGATATTGTTATGGATTACATTAAATATGTTATACCAAGTCCCAATTTTCCATTATGACATTTAGTTCTTCTCTTCAAAAATTCTTACCTGATTGACTAATTTTTAATTTTACATATCAAACTAAGCAGTGCCAATAGTTGGTACCAATATCAGATGGATTAAAAGAATGTCTCTCTCTATATAAGATTGATTTTTTTTAATAGCAACTAACAGGAGATCTTAGATTTGTCTTTTAATCAATGAATAAATAGTTTTACCCACTTCGGTGGCCGCATGGTATAAAACACTACCCTTGCAGTAGACTAGACTGCGATGACGAGGAGATTGAGGTTCATATCTCAATCGGGTGTGCTGAGGGTGGGTTTTCCAAAGTGGTTTTTCACTCACCTTCCACACACATGCGGGTACCTTTTTCTATAAATATAACCTTCCTAGTCCATAAAACCATCAGCATAATTAGTACATAAGGATATAACCTGAACGAGTAGTAAGATGCAACGCTAACTTAAACCTCAAGTTAAAAATGAAATAGTAAAACAAAGGTTTTATAATATATAATTATTATTTTATCAAATCATTAGTACAGTGTTAGTATTAAAAACAAATAAAAAATAGTGATAGTTTTTTCTTGAAAATGAAATTAGTAAAAAAAATAACTAAAGGAATTTAATCATACATATGTTCAAATATATGTAGACCCTAAGATCTCCTAGATAAAAATTTAAAGCTTTTGAAGAAGTGATGGATTTTTTTCTCTTAATCAGACATAATACTTTGATAAAATGTTTTGTGAAGAATAAAAGATAATTCAAGATATTAGGGACATATTTATACTTTATATACTTGTATTGTTTAAAATTTTAAGTGTTGTGGTAAGAATCCAGACTGAAATACAATTTACTGTACTGCCACTTCAGCATTTTGTATCCATAGACATTTGGTAGTGAAAAGGGAATAAAAAATTTACTATGGCAATAATTTATGCATTTGTATGGCTAATTGTATACAGTATCTTGACTAATATTTTTCTTAATAGTCAAATTTTTACTACGCATAACTATTTTAGTTTATTTTTTTCAAACTTAATTTCCATAATACCATTAGTTGAAATGAATCACTGAATAATACTCGCTTTTCAAAAATTATGAATAGCTTTTCTTGATTATCAGTTAATTAATATCTATAGGTCACACGTGTGTAATCCTAGTTTAGTGATGTGTTAATAGTATTAAATATATTTTAAGTGTGTAAAAATGGCATGGATCTAATTGAATGATAAAAAAAAATCGCGAACATGATTATATTTGGAAGAAAGTACAGGAAAGGTGGATAGAAACATATAACAGGGACGAGCACATCATTCTTTACAAATTTCCATTTTTTCCCTTTTGTCTTTTTTAGTTTACTCTTCTAGGAAGTTGCATTGCACGTTTCACATGTCTCCCTGATAAGTTCCGATAGAATGAAACCTAGGTCGGGGGATTGGGTGGTAACACTCGATTTTCTTAGAGAGGCAGCCATTACCTCTTTGTCCAATGGCAGCAATGTAAAGTGTGAACCGTGTTCTTTTGATCTTAAAAGCCATA
The DNA here is from genome assembly GCA_902141385.1 of Timema californicum. NCBI lineage: Eukaryota > Metazoa > Arthropoda > Insecta > Phasmatodea > Timematidae > Timema > Timema californicum. The sequence goes on along the minus strand of CABFOW010000108.1, from coordinate 385,727 downwards.
TTGTATTCGCTTCTTTTATATGTTTCTACACACCTTTCCTGTACCTTTTTCCAAATATAATACAATTAATTACCTCATAAAACGAACAGAGGTTTCCTTGTGGACATTATTATTAGATATCTGACATTGTCCATGTTTGAAGTTTGGATTGTTTTAATTTCTTACTTAATGTTTAAAATTATTATTCGGTATTACATTCTTAACTTAATAGATGTGCATAGCAAATTAAATTAATAAAATTAAACAAGTTAACATGCAATTTACAAAAAAAAAGTTTCTTAAAGCCATCAATAATCAAGAATAATTGCTTCTTTATTTATCTGGTTCAAACACCATGTAATTTTGATTTTGTATATATATCATGTTAACTAACCCTATATCATCAATTATCAACTTTTTTTAACAAATTAAATTTAGTTTCATGGTATAATTGCAAATTTCCTTTTGTCTTATTTTGAGACAATACATTTTAAGGTAGTATGTTATACATAGCAAGAACTTATCATTCTGATTGTATAAGTGCTACTTTTATAGTAGTTATAATTATATTGCTTATAAAACAATGTTTGAATGGGATTAAAGTTAAGATCTGATTTTGGGGAGTAGGGCAGGTTAGTGACTGCTAGTTAGAAATAGCACTTAACTTTATCCTGTCAGTGGCTTAAAACATATGAGGCTTTATAGTATTGTCAAGTTGGCTATACTGAAAAATTAACTGAATATGTCTCGTGTTTGAAATATTTCACAAGACATTTTAAAACAATTAACGTTTAATTTGTCTCAAATAAATGACACCAAGAAACTTTCTGGGAGTATCAATGTCTAGTCTAACTTTTAGATCTGGTTAATTTATACATTATACACATGGCAGAGACAGCATGGTGGGCTGGAGTGTTAGGATTAGGGATGAGCTAAGTCCTTGTCAGCAGCTGTAACTTAGGGGAAGATGACCACCAAAACCAAGTATATCTGAGGTCCTTTAGGCGAAGAGAGAGAAAGGGAGGGAGATGTAGGCAGTTTACTACACAGACCCGGCCATGGGCTGAAAATAATTCATGATGACGATGATATATGGCGGACACATTGACACGATTTTAAGAAAACACTATTTTCTAAGCATTTCATTAAAATTATGTGCCGCGAACGATATAAATCCCTTTTTTGTAATTTGTTTAACCAGGGTATCCAGCCACCTAGCAAACAGGGAAAAGTCAGGGAATTTAATAAGATTTCTGGAATTTTAATATATTAACCATCAAAATACCCAACTCTTAATTAAAATGGTCAAAATAAAAATTGTCTTCCAGTTAATACACATAACTAATCTCTTTCAACACGCTTGTCTATTGTTGAGCACTTACTAATCTCAACTCTTAAGGTCAATGTGTGATGTAGATTTACTTTCCCACCCCCCTCTACTGCATGTCTTTAGCCAAAATTGAGTCATGGTTGTATGTATGTACGTGAATTGGATTACATTAAAACAAAAATAAACTTAGAACTACTATGCCCAATGATAATTTTAAATTGTACTGGCATAGAGTGATTTTTTAATGTCTATATCACCTCACTAAAATTTAACTTATATAGCTCCACCTAATGGCCCATCGGTTTAGGCTGAAATATTTTTGACACCTGCATTACATAATTTCAGAATGTGTATGTTTCTAAAAATATTAAGTTAAGTTGTGATCTTAAGGTGGAATGGAAGAGGACACGAGAAAAAGCCAGTGTTTTTGCAGTTTTTATGGCAAAACATTTTTTGCCCAAAATAAATCAAACCTTTCTCCATTACAAACATATAATTTAATTTTCTTCAAATGGTGACCTCAAATTTTTTTAGTATCAGTCAAGGGTGTTCTGGAATTTAATGACAACTTTTTCTCTTAATTTAAAAAATGTGTTAGATAATGCCACCATGCTTGTGACAGATATTCAGGAACTTTTGTTATCAACATGTGAAGAAAATTAATCTCAGGGTTTGTACTGGAACAATATTTTATTTATTTTGGAAAAAAAAAAAGTTTTGCCATTAAAACTGGGAAAACACTGACTGGCCTTTTCTTGTATATCCTTACATCCCACCTTAATAAAATAATATTTATAATAGATAGTGACTGGAAATGTTGAAAATTGGCTTTGGAAAACCTGGAAAAGTGAAGGTTTGACTGGACACCCTAACTCAAACTGATATACACTATTACCAAGTTTGAATCTCGGTCGAGTGAACTAGGGGTGGTTTTTCGCTAAATGGTTTTCCACTTTCCACACAAATGCGGGTTCACTTCCTCCAAAATCAACCTTCCCAATTCCTAATCCACTAGCATAATTAGTACTTCCCGAACGGGTAGTAAGATGGGGTGCTAAATAATAATAATAATAATAATAATAATACAAAATAAATTACATAAAATGCTATTAAAACTAAACACAAACACTAGCTCCTGCTAGATGCACCCAATTTCATCAATAACTACACTTCTCTGATAGCAAAAAAAATATATATCCACCAATGTCAGGTGAAACTAAAGTTTTAACGTTGTTTTTTAAAAGTCAACCAATCCCCCTCTAACAATGATTTAGCTTTTACTTAAGCTTTTATCAAACTAGAAAAACATAAGCAAAAAAATATATAATTTATTTATATACTTACCACAAATTCACCCCGTTTTGAAGCAAACTTATTTAAAACTTTATCACAAAAGACTTGCTCAGTACTAACATACTTCTTTAAAAACTAAATTACTCTGCATTTTACATCCTCAATCGTTTCTTCCACATAATATAAGTGTGGCACACATATTCTGTATTGCATTAATTTTTACTAAAACGCATTACATAGAGCTTGAATATGTAATTTAAAAAATTATTTGAGTTGATGAAAATCAAATGGTACTGCTGTGACATGAAACATATTTCATTGGTTTTGTTATGGAGATAAAATCATAAATGTTTAAAGCTCATCTGTAAAGAGAAGTATTGGAAAAATTTTATTTAAAAAATGTTCACACTTCATCATAGAATTGAAACATATTTGCAATAATGTGTCTAGATTAATAAGGTGCTGCGTAAAAGAAGCTACAAAGCAATTGCATGTATTGTATCACAAATCCATTCAATTTACACCAAGGTAGGCTTTGGATTACTATGTAACTTGGATGGTTGATTGGAGTACACAATGAAGAAAAGGTGAGGGAAAAAAGCCAAAATTGTAAAATAAAATAAAACTCTTTATGTATGTAACATTTACATTTCTATGTGCCCATACAATGTTTTAATAAATCCAATTATGTTGTTTAATTAACTTTATTTATATTAATTCACCATGTTACAAACATTTTGACTAATGTGGATTAAAATGGTATTTTTGTAAATTGTATTACCTTATCAGAAAAGTGATGGAATGTTATGTACGCTCTGTTACCCCTGAAAGTCTCCACTTGGTTGCACTATGGTATAGACTGAAATGTTATCATTTAAAGTAGGATTGATATCTTTCAGTGTAAATAATGTGTAGCTCAAAGTGCAAAAGTGTTCTTTCATAAAGATAGTCAACTATTCTCAGCCAGAGGTCAGCTCAGTTTAGTAAAATGGCTCCATCTTCCTCTTACCTGTCACCATTCTTCTCCTCTATCTTGCACACTTTGTTATCTGATCCCATCTTTCTTGATCTCACTTACGGTCTTTTTCCTATTTACTTCATCACCAACATTCAATATGGTTCTCTCCTTTTCCATCCTCATTACATGACCATACAATCTCAGCCTTGCTTTCTATACTAGCTCATGTACCCCTACTCTTTCCTGGATAGCTTAATTCCTAATCCTGTTTCTCCTCAAGAACTTCATACCCGTGGCCTTTTCATATAGATAATGTTTAAAAATATTTATATACTTTAAACAATTGATTTTAACTAAAAATATTAATACAGTTATTCAGTTTATGCGGTATATAGCACTAGGCTATATCATGGTTTAAATTAGGAGGGATAGCCAGCACACTTACCTAGGTGATACTGGAGTAGAAATTGTTTAGATATAACACTAAAAAACACAAACACATTTTTCAGTTTAAAAATTACCCGTGGAAAAGTTAAAAGTCCAACCAATTATTTGTCTCCTTCCCCGTGTATAATCAAACAGATAAGATTGAAAGTATTTAAAGATAAATTGTATTGAGACCCAGCTTACCTTGGTGTAGATTCACTCGTCAAGGAAAATCTAGAAAACAATGTTCAGATATTAAAAAAACCACAACATTCACAATAATAAAATTAAGATTTCACTGCCACAGACAACTTCATCGTGCAGAAAGTAAACAACCTTTTTTTCTTCACTGTTCTTAGTAGGGTTGTGTGGTTGATTGAGTGTATCTCTAACCCCTTTATTGGTTGGACTGCATTGTATTAATATAAGCACTTAAATGAAGATATTTTGATTGGGTCAATAAATTGAGAATCTGGATATAAGGTGGTGATTAAAAATACTTCAATTTTAACTCTCCCTTAATAATATAACACAGAATTAATGATTGAATCCTTTATTTGAATTAAAAACCTCTTACACATTTTACTTTGTATTTAACATTTATAGTGACAATTTTACTATCAAATAAACTGAATACTAAATTCATTTTTAGTACAATTACATTATTACATTACAAAATTTTCTGTTAACATTCATGTCCAGTGAATTATGAACATGTGGCTACCTCTCCTGCTCTTGTTTTGTATCGATTGTGAAGTTTTTTGTAGAACTTTTCAAGGCCACTGTAAAACATCTCACGATATGAGGAACAGGTGTGATCGTCATCTTTGCTTGTAAGCCTGCCAGCATAAAATATTAATTTACAATATATTTTATGAATCCTAAAATATATTTGGAAGACGGTACAGGAAAGGTGGATAGAAACATATAAAAGGAATTAACACAATATGGCTTTTATAACAATACATTGCTGTGATTGCACAAATAGGCAATGGCTGCCTCTTGAAGAAAATTGATTGTTACTGCCTAGTCCCCCAACATAGATTTCATGAATTTTAGTAGTTGTGTATTTTGAAGGAGCTTTAAGTAAATTAAAGAGCTAGATTAAATTAATGTTAAAGGTAACACCACATAAAAATCTTTGTTTGAATTTTTTTTCAAAATTAAAATTCCTATCAAGCCTCAGTGGAATCCTCATTCCCAAATTGTAATAAAATATGTTTTGTGCGAAAAGGTTAAAATAAATTTAGGATCTTTGCATCATAATTAGATATTAATTGTATAATGAAAAACATAAACAGTTTCCAACCTATGGCTTGGTCATCTTACACTTTCCTTCTTATTATGAATATATGTTTTATAACATGTTAACCACCTTGATTATTTTTTAACACTTTCACTTATAGATAAATTCAAATAAAAATATATGTGCTAAATAAAAATATGAAAATGTGTGGATGTGAAAACCCCAACAAGATTACTTGGCAAAGTGCAAATAAAATATGAGCGAGTAGAAGACACCAGGCCTAGAGACAAGATGTCCTCTTTAACAGTGTGTAGGTAAGTAGGCCCTAGCGATTTCATCATATTTTCCTTGACCAATCAAGAGACAGCTATGATAAAACGTAGGGGTGTGCAAAGCTATAAAAACTTTGACTCTGCTTTGACTTAGATTTGAAAATAAAATTCTGGATTTAACAATAACAAAGCTCAGGGAATAGAAGTATTAAAAGTTAAATTACACGTAAATGTTTGAGTCTTTGCTGGTACATCACAAATTAATATTGAGGTAAAAGAAAAAATATTTTATCAGCACGTCTTACTACCTGTTCAGATCATATACATTTAAATAATTGAAATACATGTTGTGATAGTAACTTAATCATGTTTGAATATAATATTTTGTAAATTAAATTTAATACCTAAAGTTATATCCTTTAATTTCCTCCATCCTTCTCCTCTCACATAAAGTGTTCAAGTGAGAGGAGAAGAATGGTGAAAGAATTGAAGAATATGGAGGCATTTTGTCAAACTGACCCGGCCACAGGCTGGAAACAGTTTATGACCTGAAGCTATAGTATAATTTTGGTAATAAGAACAATAGAAGTTAGTTAATAAAATTACTAAAACAATATTAATATATTCATACATCAAGTCATGTTAACTGTAGCTGTCACTCTTGATAGATATTATAAATTTTCTTTACTGTTACTCCAACCAAAATGAGGGTGTATATGGTTATATGCCATAGAATATTTCTCCATTATTAAACATTGCCTTTTAAATAATTGATTCAGCTTAAAGTATATTTGATACAACCGCCGTTGTTAGTGATGATAGTGCTAACATTTGTGAATATAGGGTATCATGTGGTCAGCACAATCAACCCTCCAGCCAGTAATCTGTTTTCTAGAGCAGAGTCGCTACCTATTTATTCAAGTAGCTTATATGTCCTAATGAGGCTGGTTTTGACGCCTTTACAGACCCCCTGCTCATAGAAAAATTCTGGAAGCACCGGGGATCAAAACCTGGATCTCTGAATCTGCAGCCAGGAATTCTGACCACCAGACCACAGAGGTGGTCTGTCACTATACATCATTCACGGTAGGAATTACTCTCTGAAAGGTATTTTTTCCTACCAATATCCTAATAGATTTTTGGTAGGGAAAAAGGCCTTTCTGAAAACAATTCCTACGCTGAACAGATTTTAGCTTTACAGCCTTAATTTATAGAAAAACTTAAAGCAGCCACCATAAGTCACCGTAAACCAATTAATACTGTGCATTCAATTTTTAAGGTGGATTCAAATTTTATTTTTTAAAAGCAGGCTTGACTTGATCTAAAGGTGATTTTATTTTTATTTATCATCTGCACTTATAAACATATTTTTTATTGTATTGTGTAGAACTTATATCCCAACAATATCATTCCAATAATATTAAAAACTTTTTTTCTGTAATATTTATTATAATAATGGTTATAAAAGTAGATACATTTATTTTTAATAATGTTCATGTTTTTTGGTAAAGAGTATAATCGAGTTTTAAACAGTGTTTGGTTAATTTTTGCATCCATAACATAACTATGGGCTGAGAAAAAAAAAGAAGTTAAGTACCATATTTTTAAAATAAATAAAATCACATGCTTATTCTATGTATACAATATCTAAAGGATAAATCGGGCAAGTGTTCTTACAAGGGATGGGGTCGATAGTTTTCGCAAAACCTTGATACCGTCGATCCTTGGGAGTATTGAGTAGGTGATTAAAAATAGTATCAAATATTGAAAAAATATAAATATTTTTAAAAAATACTTCCAAAAGTAGAAGAAATCGCAATGAAATTGATTAAAAAATATGTTTCCTACTCAAAGGCAATAAAATAAAGGGATTGTAGTGACGCCACACTTGGTATTCTACGGTATGAAAAACAAAACAAGCTTGGTGAAAATCCATCAAAAACTGCACCCATCTCTAGTTCTTACTAACCAGTCCATCTGGCAATAAATTATAATATTTTATATCAAAATTAATATTTTAACTTTGTTCTCAGCACCTTATATGCATTTTACAAGTGTAATAATACTCACTTTGTGGGGTGCAAATTGCAAGGGTACTTGAGAGAACTATGGTATTCTTTTTCTTCAAGAAATGGATAATTCTGAGCGTAATTGAGATGTCTCTTAAGAATTTCATGGGTATCTTGTGCTTTCCTTAAAACAGATTATAATTTATTGAAAATACACGAGCGAATATAAATAATTTAAGTGAGTCAACTACTGAACAACAGCACTAGATGAGCTTTTAACAAGATAAATCTAGATTAAATATGTACTTAAATCAATTCAAACTTCCCTATCCTCACATACTCCCTTCGCTTCAACATCCATACACATTCTCATACATGATCTTTTATCATTAAAACTCTTAATGTTTCTCTTTTTTAAATATTAATTTACAACATTTAACAATATTAGAATATAGACACTAATCTTTATATGACTAATTTAAACACCAACTTTTTGTAAACCATATTTTCATGAAGTCTAATAAAATTGCACTTAAATATAATAAATTTTTTAAGCAAAAAATGTGTTTATTAAATAAACAACCGAGCGTCGTTTATAGTTTTTGATTTACTTTAACAACTATGAAGTGTTATTAAAAAAAAGAGCTAAATTATATTATTAATTTCTATTATGTACTAATAAAAAGCTCTCTTGAAAATCTCTAGTAATTGAATTGCATTTTGTGATAATAACTTTACTAAGAGATATGGTTAATATATTTAACTTTTAAATTAATTTATAACTTTAAGGTGGATAGTTACACAAAGGTAAGTTGCCAAATAATTGTTTCTTACCAAAGTGGTGTGCAAAATATCGACAGTAGGGTAACACCTGGATAGTTAACTAGTTTTTACAAATGCCTATTAAAGTTTATATTTGTATATTCTGCAATTTAGCTACACAAAGATAAAGTGTTTGACCATATATTCATCGCCCATATTATAGCTCAAATATATTAAAAAATTAGTCTAAATTTTAAATAGTTTGTATCATTTGAAAAGTTTGGTCTATTTTTTTTACTTTAATTGCAAATTTGTATACAATATTTCATAATATTTAATTACAAAACAATACAATTTTTATGAGTATAATATATCTCATTAGAGGTTGTTTGGAAGAATTCAACTCCGCAGTTGAGCCAACTTTAAGCATGCTTACCTAAGTGGTTCATCGAAGACACCTGGAGGGCAGCTTTTTGGTTGAAGAACAGACTTGGCTGTACCAGGCGGGCAACTCCTGGGCTGGGGGGCGGGCTTACAAGGCTTCCAGCTAGGCTTTGTGTGGTCGTCAAATTTGGTTTGGTCGTGTAGTTTTGTACCACCGTCCAGCTTCACATTCCCACACTGGAGAGATTTGTTGGCAGCATGTCGAATGTCCGCCTTGCCAGAATCTACTGTACAGTGCCGAGTGTCATATTTAGGAGTGCTAGATGTTTGACCACATCGAGGAGAGCATGGCAGCATATTCTCAAATATGGAGTTGTCATTTGGAATGTATTTATCTGGGAAAAAAAAGATATTTATCAATTGTAATATAACTTTAATGGAATAATTTATTTAGTCTATTTTAATTTTTTGGGGTACTTCTTTATTTATTTGAGTTTTGTTTGTATTATTTATTCTTCTGAAGTTTCCAGATATTTTTCGAGGTGTTGGAAAGTTATTGCTTTGTGTTGATGTGTGGACCAGATGTCATAGTTGAGTTTGTTTAGTGTGTGTATGTCAAAATGGGCAAGCAGAAGTACCCAATAAATAGTCTAATTATGAATTATTGGGGAACATACTTCTTAAAGTAGCCTTCTATTAGCAATAAAAAGTTCCAGTTCAAGATATCAGTGAAATAACCGTATTGTCTCTATTCCTCCTCACTCCAACCTAACATCATATAACGTAGGCCTCCAGCGTTCGGAAAATATTGAATTGGAAAAGGTAGGGGACTCTACATTTAATATACAGTTTACTATCTTTGTTTGTGCCATGCCTATCATTTGATGAATGGAACAAACATATTCAAAATGTCAGAAACTCACTGCTCAATTTAAACAGGTTTGTTTGATATTGAAACATTATATTTAATTGCAACATTTTACACTCACCACATAACCTAGAACCTCGTGAATTTGGGCAAGGAAACTTCTTCTTAATGGTCTGAAAAATGTGAAGAAATATTCAATCAAGTTTTGTTGTACAGTATATTCAATATATTTGCAGTGGCAACAAATTTTACTATATAAAAAAAAGTAAAGGTATAAAATATAAATGATCAAAGTGAATTTCTTATTAATAAGTAACGCCAGATTTACCTGAGGACAATGAGAACTGCAATGGGTGCTAGCAGGCTTGAAGTACTTGTTATAAGCATTGCAGACAGTGCATTTCCCTGGTGTGTGGTTCTTACATTCACACATACTGTGAGGAAAACAATCTAAAACAATAATATCTCTTATTATAATTTATCTGGAAGAAGGTACACGAGAGGTGGATAGAAACATATGAATGAAACAACCTCAATATGGCTTTTACAATGAAAAGAACACAGTTCACACTTTACATTGCTGCCATTAGACAAAGAGTTAATGGCAATGGAAAGTGTGAACTGTGTACTTCTTTTCAGTGCATAAACCATACTGTGTTCGTTCCTTTTATGTGTTTCTCTCTATTTCTCCAGTACCTTCTTCCAAATATGATAAAATTACCTCATAAAATGGAATGAGGGCTTCCTTTTGCATACTAATATATTTAAGGCTGTGATAACCCTAACAAGTTTTGAAAACCTAAGAAATACCGAAGAAGGTGAAAAGTCTGCAAGGATAAATGAACATGATTATTTTGGGAGAAAAGTGTAACAAAAATAAACTAATGTATTGTTTGCAAGAAAATAAATCAATTATAGTAGAAGGGATGGGAAACTAACAATGGGGGGAAATACCAGTGCACTTTGCTAAGAATAAAACTTCTGCCATCTGAATCAAGCATACTGGTGCCAACTCTGTTGCCAACTCTGTTGGACACAAAAGAGTTAAATAAGTATATCTCACCTATTGTCCAGGCACCTTTATGAGGTTCTTGCTAGAGCACTTATGGTTAAGCCTATAGCTTTTCTACCAGACAATCCCTAAGATTGAATGTGTTATGAATTTCCTTAGTAATGTAGGGTGTTATATAAAATGAAGAATGTGTTAAGGAATTTGTCTCTCGCAACACTAAGGTTCTGTTGGAAGGCTAGTGGCCAACCTGACTTCCTAAAGAAAGTAATGCTAGATAGTCACCTACGGTGAGCAGAAATACAAGGGAACGGCTGGACACAACCATTCCACCTACCATAACAAAGTATATAAGTACTGTGGTAGGCTAGTATGTACACATTAATTTGGACTTTTTCAGATAATTGTAAAGTTACAAAATGAAAATTCCATATCCAAACATCTAACAGTTTATGTGTTATTTTCACTGATTAAATGTACATCAAAGCATCATCATTAGATTAAATGGCCTTTCAAAGATATATGAATAACTTATATCTCCTGCATGCAAAGCTTTTGAAAATAACTAAACCAAAAATTAAAATAAAAACCACAAACAAACATAGTTTTTATTTTTATTTAATTGAAACTTGATTCTATGAGTCAATAATTTAGTTATTTTTAAGATCATAAAATAATACCTTCTTTCTTGTGTGAATGGGAACAATCCACTATCAGTCCAGCTCTCTCTGGACGGTTCACTGTTTTACAAAAAGTGTGTGAGTTGTAGACCCGTCCTGATGCTGTGCGCCACGCTGGAGGTTGGGAGGGTGAGGGATCCACGCACTCGTCTTTGTAGGTCTGTACAACGGAAAACATTTGCTGGACAATGCTAAAAATATATTAAATGTTAATGTAAAGGTATTGCAACAATTGTTAATGTAGATTAAGAAATAAAGTGCATCAAATGACTGTATTAAATAAATAAACTTTGACAGGATAGTAAAACATGAAATTTGGTTGTTACAAATTACAGAATAGATCATATACTTTTCAAATAGTAATTGAAAATAGATAAACTATGAAGGTATTTATACTATTAAATAGTTTAATTTCATCAACAAGAACCACTAAGACAACTAGAACAATGGATATACTATATCAGAAATACTTGAAACTGTCAACTTATCATTTTTTATAAAATTGATTAGCTACTAGTACTGTTTTTGTTTGTTTTTTCCATTATATGCAGTAAAAATAGTGAGACTTAATTAGCAATATTCCATTAATGCTATTGTTTACAATTTTGCATAAAGTACTCTAATAATATACACAGTCAAATGGGTCATGTACCTCTAAGCAGGCATAGCACTTGTGCCTACGATCATGTTTGAAAGGAGGGCAGTGCTCTGGAGGAAAGCATGAAGGGTGTTTGTGTGGGTGGTTGCAGTGATTCCTAGTGGTGGGTGGCTTTTTCAACCAACAGCTGCGTCCTCGCAATTTTTGACACTTTTTGGGGTGAAAAAGACTGTGGAAAACCTTTTTCCTTCGTTTTGGTAAGGTGCAGCCCTTTATTAAACACACAATTATGAAAAATTACTTAAAAATTATGGCAATACAGTGCCAATAATTATTATTCGAAAGGTTTTACAACAAAGCACTTTTGATTTACAATAGTGAAATACTCTAGATGACACTAAGACATTCTGGATGTACCAAAGTGACAGCAACAAACATATTTAACCTTACATCAGCTTTCAATCACTAAAAACTAATTATTTTTCTTGTCATACCTTTGAAGACAACATTTTGGGATTGATTATGTTGCATGAAATGTCCTGTGAGCTACAGCTACTTTTCGTTACTTCCTCAATTGTTGTTTTTGTCGATACTTCTATCTTTGGTGCCAAAATACCCTAAACAGATCAAATTAATATTTTTAGCACAATACATATAATTGTATGGATAGAAATAAATCCAGAAACGTGACGGGTGAGGCTAGAGTGGAAAGAGGAGTTGTAATGAGAGTGAGTATGTAAGAGGATAACATTAAGAGAGAAAAGGAGTGGACCTGCTATGGAGAAGAGAAGTGCCCTTGAAGTGTAAGGAAGTGCGGCATTGAACATACTTTGTAACCATGTTCACATTTGCAGCAGAAACATGGACAATGAATATAAGAGAGACTAGAAAAGTGGAGGACATAGGAATACATTTTGCAGGAAACATGTTAGCTGTCAAGAGGAGAAATAGTATAAGGAATTAAGTGGTCCAGGCAAAAGTGGGGGTACAGAGTTGGTATGGATATGTAATAGGATGGGAAAGGAAAGGATCAAAAGAAGAATTGTGAAGATGAAATATGTATGAAAAATACAAGGGATACCAAGAAAGAGATGGGAGGAGCAGATAATAACAAGTGTGCAAGTGAGAGGAGAGGAATGTAAGAAAATAAAGGAGAAAGAGTAGTGGAAGGAAAGAGGGAGATGGAGGCAGTTTACTAAACTGACCTGGCCACAGGCTGTAAACAGTTAATGATGATGATGACATATACAAATAAATAAACAGCCTATTTTTATGAGATAAAAATTACAGATTAGAAGCTTAGGCTTAAGGTATTTATAGTTCAAATCTCTGGCTGACAATATACATTTATGAAAAATAAAATCTATTAAATCTAAACCTTGGACTAACAGGGAAGGGCGTATTAGTGTACTGCTAAGTTAAATATATGTACTAAAAACACAATTTTAATCGGCATACTTGAGTGTATCCACAGTAATTTTGGCCTTTTCTAACAAGAGACAAGTTACCGACAACAGTTATGTATTTATTTGCCTCACGACATGTTGTGTCACTTTGACAAGTGAAGTGTATTATAATCACCTTGTTAAAGTAACAAAACACATTTGTAAGATAGATGAATATTAAATATTTTCTAAAAAAAAATTCAATAGAAAAATTTAGGCTTGCACAGCCAAACAATAAAAAATAAGTCAATAAGTAATGAACTAACAGGATATTTTGGTGATGGCTCCATGAGCAAGTCGACATCAACTCCAGAAATGAGGCCTTTGTCACAAGGTGAGGGATATAGAAGTTCAAGTAATGTAGTCTCAAACGATGCTAGGACAATATCTGAATTAGCATCTGGCCATTGTACTAACTCAGCAAGGACAACTTCTTGGCTGATGATTCGCTCCACTTCACTCAGGCAGCACGAGCCAGAGAAAGTCTATAAAGAAACACATAAGCCTATCAGGTTTAAATCTATCCACTTTGTTAATTATGAAAGTATTATGATGGATTAAATAGCTGGGCTATTATATTTGTTAGTTACAGTTATAGCTGCTTCCATGTACAGGTTTGGTTTATCAATTCAAAGAATATGTATGATATTTATATGCAGCTATAACCTTAACAAATATTGTGGCTAAGCTATTTAATCTATAAGGATATGCACATTTGTACAGTTGTCATTGTACTTTTGGCAGTATAAAACCCTCCCGAGCCAAAGATGGCTGTTATCTGATGGCTTGTCATGATTTTACTTGATCACTCATATGTAGCTGAAAATTTCTGCACATCCATCATAGACTCTGCCTTAAAATATGAGTGAAGAATGATCCTGGGAATGGGGCGATTCGGGGATAACTCGGTGGTTAGAGCATTGGCGTACTGAGCCAAAAGTCCTGACTTTGCTTCCCTTGTCCAGGTGTCAATTTTCAATTTAAAGAATATGAATTTATTACATTTATGTACTCTCCGTTTAGCCTGGAAGGTAGCAGTTTTATCTTCACCAACTACACCATTGTCCTATCTTATAAGCGGCGCCATAGCGAAACCATTCAAGGTAAGAGTGCTACCTTTCAGGGTAAACGAAGGATACAATTCCACAAACCTGGGAGTTCAAAGTAGAGTGGTTAAGATTAAAAATATGAACTAAGCCTGAAATAAACTTTTAAATAATGTTTGGTAAATAGACTTGATTGCCGTACTTTTGGGAAAGTGTGGAAGTAGCCTTGTTAGCTTGATTTTTAAAGTGTAATGTTACATTTTATTTAACTTAACATTTAACTCAATTTTCCGGAGAGAAAAAAAACTTAGTTATATGGCCAACATCCAGTGAGATGGTTTATTAAATTTAATCAAACAAATGTATAAAACTGTGCTTTTAAGCATTTATAAACATCTTAATAATACAACTACTCAGGTTCAAACTAGATGAGTAGCTGTTGCACATGTTGTAGACGCACCTTCTGGAAGATGAACTTTTCATGGTACAACAATGGGAAGACAGGGGTCATGCTTGATGTTCGTACTTTCGTCCCAAGCATAGTTACTCGCAATATAACCTTTCCAATTGGATAGAGCCATGTTCCTGGGCATGTAACCTGGATAAAGATTGATTAGGCACTGTGTATTAATTTATTATTAGTTTGTACAAATTAATACCTGTTAAGGGCGATCATAGAATAAACTTGTATAAAATATTTGGGATTATGTAAAGCATTTACATAAGAAAAATATTGTTAAATAAATTATAGCCAATTTAACCCACCTCGGTGGCGTAGTTAGCTAACGCGCTAGTAGTGTTGAGCTCGACTGCCAAGGACGGGGATATCGAGGTTCGAATCTCGGTCGAGTGAACTGGGGGAGGTTTTCCCTAAATGGTTTTCCACTCTCCCTCCACGCAGATGCGGGTTCACTTCCTCTAAATTTAACTTTCCCAATTCCTAATCCATTAGTGTAATTAGTACTAAAGCGTGTTGGGTAGTAAGACGCGGTGCTAAATAAATATAACCAATATAAGATTAAATAATATATCCTACAGTAGTTCACATATCACTGGGCCATGTTGGTTTGGTTAATTGCAATATATAAAAACTATATATAAGCCTATATTTTTTGTCAATAATTATATAGGGCCTAATAAAAATAGCTTAAAGCCACTAAGTAGACTTGAATTTATAAATGTATTGTAAAAACCACGTGTCATAAATAAAGTAGGCCTATAAATAACATATATCATACATTTCGGTCTATTTGTAGAGAACTTCTTAAATGTATTCTACAAAAATAAGAAAATGATAATTTTAAAATAAAACTTACTGCATGTATGTCTAACTCCACATATATGTTAAAAGCTTTCCTGGACATTTTATATCATCTAGATGACAAAGAAACGAATTTTTAAATGGTCAAAAATTTTCTTGGGTCACACTAAATGGTTTCTGAAAACTGTATAGGCTATGAAGGTATAGGCGTCATTATAAGTATATTTTTCACCTGTTTAATGATTTTTTGGCACGACTCACTCCATAATCGCAACAAACTGCTAACGCGTTGCTAGGCAACAATAATAAACAGAATGACCAACGTATTAAGACTCGGTTAGATCCATTCCCAAATGTAAGGCTAGACAGTTTACTATATTATTTATACATCGAATAAGCCAAGTAAGTTTTCAGTATGACGTTTAGGGAAGGTTTATGCGTAAGAAATAACAAATAGTTTTGGATAACTTTTACAGTGTACAGAATACCACCATTGGTAATCAAACTAAGATTTATAGTTCGCGAATTAACAGTTCAATATTGAGATTGCAGAAATATTTCACCTTGTTTATATAAACTAGTTCAAATTGAACTTCAAGATTTAGTTCGCGAATGATTAAACTATAATTTATCCTTGCGAATTATTGTATAATATTTATTATTACAATAATAATAATAATAATAATAATAATAATATAATACAGTTCGTGAACTATTGAACTAGATTGCTGAACTGTTCATTTTAATGAACTTAATCACTTTGAACTGTTCCTAGCATTGAACTATTCTTCCCACCTTTAACACATTTAAAAGAAATGGTGAATGAATTTAGGACAAAAATCATCATTTCAATAAAAGGGGCACTTAATTTGGTGGTCGAATGGGCTGAGGCATCACTCTTTCAATAGATTGGATTGCCAATGACGGGAAGATTGAGGTTGAAACTTCCCGTAAAGTGCACTCAGGTTTGCCCATGGCTTAGAATACTCAGCTTTTCTTCCATGCAAATACGGATACATCCCCTTAGAATTCAACCGTTCTCAATCTCAATACATTTTAGTAATAGCAACCTACACGTGCGTATTACCCAATAGGGTAATAAGGCACAGTTATGAAAAAAAAGATGGTTTATTCAAAGACAATTACGATTTGTGCATTATGTTAATTTATTTACGTTTAGATTATTTAAATAATTATTAACATAAAATCAGACTAACTACTTTGGTTTAATAAAATCTATCTACATAAATCTTTGATTTATAAACTTAGCAAATATACAACTTTTTTTTTTTTGCTATTCAAGTTTTCAAAAAATATTTATTACCGTTTCTTACTCTCTTTATCCTCGAAATGCGATTTTTATTTAATACATCACGTCATGAGCTAAATTGAATTGTAAATGACCTCTTGGTATGTTATATTTTCCTAATACTTAATAAGAAATTTGTCCCGTTTCTGAGCCAACATAAAAATATTACTGACAGTGCCATCTATTAATATAGTTATGTACTATTAAAATTAAATACTTACTGACAGAGCCATCTATCATCTAAGTTATAAACTATTAAGTTTTACTCCAAAATAGTTTATATATTATATCATAGATGGCTCTGTCAGTTAGTATTTTATTTCAGTGCCAGAAACAGGAAAAATCTGTTTAGAGGTATTAGGAGAATAAAACACACCAAGAGGTACTTCAAATGAAAATACTTGAACCCGATTAGTAAAGGTATTGTCTATCACACACTTTTAAAAAGTGAACTGTTTATTTCTCTGATATAAAAAAACATACAACTATAAAAAAGATGGAATGTATTGTAATTTTTTTAATTATTATAAATCAATTCTGAAAATGGATTGTTTGGATTTTTTTTAGCTCCGCGTCTTGTGAATGATGTTATATTTTTAAATAATAGTTTCTATACATTTTATTCCATGTTAAGATTTCAAGAAACCGAAACCAAATCTGTTTTATGAATTATTAATTCAATTTATTTTTTTCGACATTTTAAAAACCCACTTCTAAAATTAAAATAAAACTACAAATTAAATATGTGTAGTTCACAAACTAATAGCTCAAATTAACAGTTCTTATAGCTGATCTAGTTAAACCCATTGAGTGGACTATTTTCATTTGAACTACAAAATGTAGTTCGCGAACGATTGGACTACAACATATAGTTCACGAACGATTGAACTACCAGATATAGTTCGTGAACGATTGAACTACAAGATATAGTTCGCGAACTACTAAACTATACAATATTATTATGTGGCTCGTGAACGATTGAACTACAAGATTAAATCCGCGAACTATTGAACTAAATAAATGAACTGATAATTGCAGTGAAATTAATCACTTTGAACTGTTCTGCTCATCTGTACAATAAAACGTGATTTTATGATTTAATGGGATAAGTTTTATTTGAATACAAATTCAGCACCAACCTACAAAATAATAGAAAACCAGATAGATTAATATGTCTATAAGACATCAAAAGGATGTAAACAATAGATTTCCATAGAAATTTTAATCAAATATCATAACGAACAAGTATTAAAAATAAATAAATAATTTTAACATGATATAAATCATTAGTTATAAACGCAGATTAGTATTAAACATCAATTACATATGTGTTAAAGAATAAATGAAATGGTAATAAACATACGAGTATTATATAAGATATTTTAGGTATGTATTAACATAAGATGTCAAACGAGTGTAATTAAAATACTAAATGCTAAATAAAGGTAAATATACATTTATATATAGACAAGTAAAAAGAAAAAGTGGAAGGAGACACCCTGGTGGAACGACAGAGTAAAGGAAGCAGTAGAAGAGAATAATATAGTATCCAAAAGGAGTTTTAAGAATAGGAATGAAGAAACAAAGGAAGAATATAAAAAGGAGAAAAGTGCGAAGCGAGTTGTGTGGGGAGCCATGGAGGATTGGATGCAAAAGTGAACGGAAATGCTGAAACGAGATGTGAAAAGAAGTAAGAAGGTGTTATGTAGTCAAGTAAAAAATAGGATAGCGAAAATATAAGAAATTAGAATGATAGATGAAGAATGAAGAACGCTGAAAATAGAAGAAAAGGAACTATAGATGAGATATTTTGAGAACATATTCAACCTGGAAGAGGAAAGGAATGAGAGTAAAAGAGAGGATCAGGAAGAAATAGAAGAAGAGGAGAAAAAAGGTCAAATATCGAAAAAGAGATGGAGGACGCATTTAAGAGGCTGAAAAGAGGAAAAGCACAGGTGTGGACGAAATGACTCTGTAAATGACAAGGGTAGCAAGTGTAGTAGGTATACGACGGTAATACAGGGTATTGAGAGTGGTTTGAAAGCTGAACAAGGTACCGGAAGACTAGAAAAAAGGCATTATAATACATATTTTCAAGAAAGCAGACAGGAAGATGTGTACAAACTATAGAGGGATAACGCTGGTGTGTACAAAAATATATGAGAATATTCTAGAAAAAAGAGTAAGAAATACAATGAAAAGAAGGTGGAGTGAGGAACAGCACGGCTTTAGAGAACAGAGGTCTAAAATAGACTTAATATTCGTCATACGACAGCCTGAAGGAAATAAGGTATGAATATGGGAAAGACTTGGTAATTGTATTTATGGATATGGAGAAGGCATATTATAGCGTTGATATAAATAAAGTTTGGAAAGCGATGGAGGAGATTGAAGTGGAAAGAGGAGTGGTAATGAGAGTGAAAAGGATGTATGAGGATAACAGGAGTTGTGTTTTAAGGCTGAGAGTGGAATGACGTAGTTGTTCAAAATAAAAAATTGAGTGAAGGTGGGGAGTACCACCATTGATATTTTAGGGGTAGTGGAAATGGACGTCGGTGACCTGGTTGTCTAGGGGTAAGGTGTCAGACTTCTGTTCTGGCGGCCGGGGTTCAAGCCTCGGTCCCGGCAAAGATTTATCTGATTACCAAACCCTTCCTTCACCTCTGACAAGACATCTTGTGAATGTGAGGAATGCCAGGCCTCCACCGTGACTCGGATTCCACGTTAAACTGTAGGTCCTCCATTTCATCTCACAATCACCCTACCATTACACATTAGCGTAAGTGCGTATAACCCAAACGGGTAGTAAGACGTGGTGCTAATAATAATAATAATAATAATGGAAATGGACATGAACAAAGTGTCAGGAAAACTCGGGGAGTACAAAATTAAATCCACGATGTTTGCTGATGACTTGATGATGTGGGTAGAGAAGGAAGAGAAAGTACAGGAACAACTGCTAGAGTGAAGTGAGGAAATAAAAGACTGTGGAATGTAATTTAGCATGGCAAAGTGTGAAGTGATGGTAATGACAAGGAAGGGGGTAAGGCCTAATAAAGCTACGAGGTTGGGCGGATCAGAGCCGATAAAAGCACAGAACGTAAAATATATTGGAAGCTTGATTGAGGAGAAAGGTGGAAGTAGAGAGGATCTAATGAGAAGAGGATAGCAGGGAGAGTCTCTATAGGTGCGTAAGAGACCTGCTATGGAGAAGAAAAGTCCTCTTGAAGTGTAAGTAAGTATTGTACAAGGCGTATTTTATACTTATCGTCACATATGCAGCAGAAACATGGACAGTGAATGTAAGAGAGACTAGTAAAGTGTAGGCCAAGGGAATGAAGTTTGTAAGGAGCATGTTATCTGTCACAAGGATAAACAAGATTAGAAATGAAGTTATCCGGGGGAGAGTTGGAGTACAGGGAGTACAAGAGATAGTAGAGGAAGCAAGACTGAGATGGTATGGGCATGTAATGAGGATGTAAAAAGAGAGTATGCTGAAGAAAATGAAGTTTGTGGGGAAAAGACCGCAGGGTAGGTCAAGAAAGAGATGGGAAAAGCAGATAACGGAAAATATTCAAGTGAGAGGAGAAGAATGGAAGAAATGAAAGGAGGAAGAGTGGTGGAAGGAGAGAGGAAGAAAATTAATATTATTAGAAGGTTTAAAAAAAAATATATATATATATAGAATAAACTCTCATAAAAATGTAAATATGTATGGTTTATAAATAATCATGCATATCCTTTTATGTTGTAAAGACCCATACAGACCAAAATCAACTATTCGCCAGCTGTTAACGAGAGGTTCAAGAGCTATTCGCGAACAGTTCGTGAACACGACGTCCACACCGAATGTTTTGAATAATGAAGTCATGTTCGCCATGTCGTTTGAGAACAGTCCGTCAGCAGTTCGCAAAATATCGATGTCGATTGCCTAATAAAGAAGTCTACATGGCGAGTTCTGTTCACCACGTGTTTGCTAACAGTACCTTTGATGTTACCGCGCACGTAACAAACTTATATCGAAAACAAACACCGAACACCAGCTACTCGTGATCTCTAGTAGGCCTACACACCGACTTCGTCAGTTGCTCGCTAACAGTTCGCGAGCTTGGTTTGTACGGACCTTTAAAGCTGGCTACGAATTTAAGTTCCATAATCGGGA
Source organism: Timema californicum (assembly GCA_902141385.1). NCBI lineage: Eukaryota > Metazoa > Arthropoda > Insecta > Phasmatodea > Timematidae > Timema > Timema californicum. Next base: position 364,690 of record CABFOW010000108.1, on the reverse strand, counting down.
TTATAAAAGATAAAATCATCAAATATCAAAATAAAGAATCATTATTTAGCAGCTAAAACTATTTATGTAATGGCTAATGACACCGTGTACTTAAAATGCTGTCGACACGGCAAGTGTAAAGGCTCGAACACCGTTATTTTAGCGGTAGGCCTATGTGATAATTTCTGTTTAAAAAAAACCTGCGTAATATGTGTGTAATCATAATTATTTTGTGATAAATAGGAAGGAGTTTTACCGTTTAGCTAATATTTTGCGACATTTTGTAGTTATCTGTGTGCCATTAATTAAATTTGTACAAATTAAATGTTATGAAAAACCTTGTTGACACGTGGTTTTGTGTGAGACCTCCTCGTATTTTCTAAAAAAAGCCTCTGTTCCAGAATGCTTTTCAACAAAAGAGAGTAGTTTGTGTTATTTGATAAGCGTCCACTAGCCTTCATCGGACAGACTTCACGTATCAAATTTTTGTATTCTTTACATTATATTTAATGGGACTGCGATCACCTATCCGCATCCTACAAACCTGGAACGATGAGTAGTGCACGCATTCCCAACCATTCGCATTGTTCACAATCGGAATTCCCAGAGTAATGCTCTCTATTCAGTTTAGAGATGTGCAGTACAGTTCAGTGTTGGGAACAGTTCAAAGTGATTTAGTTCACTGGAATGAGCAGTTTATTTATCTAGTTCAATAGTTTGCGAATCACTTATTTTAGTTCAGTCGTTCACGAGCTACTTCTTGTGGTGAAGTCATGCACGAATTTCATCGTTCGCGAATCGCAACAGATATAAATACAGCCTGTAGCTCAGACGTTTGCACCCGACCTACATCTTGCAGTTTAGTCCTCCACCAGCTCGCAAACTAACGCGTGTGAGTGGGTTATTATCTCCCCCTCTCACATCACTAGTTACATAGTCTTCCGTTAGGGGAATGTTTTTAAAGTTTATTCAAGTATACTTACGAATCAAATCTATGTGTACTTAACGAAAATCCTAATGCAGTGTACGCAATACAATAAATACATTCTAGGCGTGTAGTCAAACTTATACGGGTCAGTGGGCGATTACCTAAGACGGCCTTTCTAAACTTCCCAGTCAAGATCCTCCCTATCATCTCTTAATTATTTTAATCTTATTCAATCGCGGGATCATCTGAGTTTTAATTAAGTCGTACCACTTCCTGTCATGTTTGGATTGGACAACCGAGATTTCACTGTAGTACTATTCTGTTGTACTCGCTATTGACAAAAACTTCTGCAATTAGTCCGGGGTGGCTCTAGTTTTATTATCCATCCTATGACAAGTACAGACGCGTGTTTCATGTCAGTGTTTGCTCCCGATCAGTTTGTCAGTTTGTCGGAGTAGCGAACCGTACTTGGAGATGTCCTCATAGCGGCAATGAAAGTGAAGTCGTCTGTCGTTTCGGTCCTGCGCGATGAGTGGCCTGGAGTACCAACCGTAACTGAAATATACCAGCAAAGCTAGGAGGATTTGAACCCAAATATTGACTCAAGAGTACTATTCCACACATTCAAGGGTTCGTGAAACTTATATTAACTTCAACATTCTAAGGAATAGGCCGCTGATAAATTATCATCGAAGGGTGCATTGAAATGAAAGCACAGGACAGCCATTTTATAGATGTACCATATCTTCCCTTCATTTACGTAAATTTAATAGCGATTTCTATACCATTCTATGATTTTTGTTTAACACTAAACTGTATACATGACGAAAAGGTTGATTGTGTTAACTGAATTTGATGGAACAATCTTCAATACGCCCTAAATTTGCGCGATGAGTGGCCTGGAGTACCAACCGTAACTGAAATATACCAGCAAAGCTAGGAGGATTTGAACCCAAATATTGACTCAAGAGTACTATTCCACACATTCAAGGGTTCGTGAAACTTATATTAACTTCAACATTCTAAGGAATAGGCCGCTGATAAATTATCATCGAAGGGTGCATTGAAATGAAAGCACAGGACAGCCATTTTATAGATGTACCATATCTTCCCTTCATTTACGTAAATTTAATAGCGATTTCTATACCATTCTATGATTTTTGTTTAACACTAAACTGTATACATGACGAAAAGGTTGATTGTGTTAACTGAATTTGATGGAACAATCTTCAATACGCCCTAAATTACATTTTTTACCCATGCATAATACTACTCATCCGGTCTACCCTCATTCAACTATGATAATGGTGTAGGGATTAGAACGGTATAGTTTAGAATAAACCCTCGTTTGTATGAAAGGAAAGTGATACACAATATGGGGGGGGAAACCTAAGTGCGCCCGGTTGTTTCTAGCCCCAATATCCCCACCATAGGCTCTCCAATCTATTGACAGATTGCCTTACACCAAGGGTTTCCAATTGGTGGTCCACAATGCCTTTTTTTGCGGCCTACCAAGTTTATTGGTAAAGTAATCTACTGTAATAAATGTGATGTTTCTATCTGAGAAACGGAAACTTTCAATTTAGGTGGGAAAACTCAATGAAAGTTACAATTGATGTTCATTCAGTAATAAACTTAATTGCGCTCTATTTTTATGATAACGTATTTATCAGCGTGAATCCTGTTTCGTTTCACTCCTTAGCTGATTATGCTGCTGCTTCCGCCTCTAGACTCATGGATTCAATTGTGGCCCTCAATATGTTTTAATGTGGGAACCCTTTTTAGACCATGTGACCACCAGAGCAGTTAATATACAGATAAATGTTATCCATGTTGACCAAAAAATATGTTTGTATTTTATAAAAGGCTCTTTCTATCAGAATCCTACTATAGAACCGGCTTCACAAGGTGATCTAAGGTCGCCTTACACTTGGCTCTCGAGCACCGGTTCATTGTATTTGTCCTTAGGACCGTGTGTGTCAGCCTCTTGTATCATCTCCATCAGTCTTGGTTCCACGTCTTCTGGCCGGATCATGTCGTGGCGGGCGTAAAACTTGGAGGTTAATTGCGAGGCTGGAATACAGTTGGTTCTCATTAGTACCTTCAAGTCTGGTTTTACCGGTGATGGAGAGTCTGGGGTTAAAATCGTGGCAGGGTGTACTGGGGTGGTTTTTTCGTAACTGGTTTTCAACTCTCCTTCTAAAAAAAACGTGGGAACATTTCCTCTACATCCATACTTTGTACATCCCTGAATGTGTAGAGGGATGTGATGCACAAAAATAAATTCATACCGAGGCTATAAACGACTTAATCTAAGTGCAAGTAGTAGGAGGTTTTCCTAGAGGAAGTGCACCCGCATTAGTGGTAGAGGAATGAGATAACCTTAGTTATTTCACTTGTTGAAAAACATTCTCACCTGCTTACGTGGCAGAAAGATCTAAAGCATCACTCTCGTGTTAGACTGGTCTTCTGTTGAAGGGGAGATATGGGTTCGGATCTCAGTCGGGTATACTGAGGTTTTTTTTATAATTGTTTTTCCACTCTCCTTGCAAATGCAGTTAGATTACCTCTAAAATTCCTCCATCCTCTTCCATACCACATTAGAGTAATTATCAAATATGCGTAAAACCTGAACAGATAGTATGAAGTGGTGATAAAAAAAAATGCACCAAGCTGGTATTCAAACCTTGACCTTCCCTCCTCTGGTAATCTAGGGCGAAATAAATATTTATTATTACACTTTTCTCCCAGAAATATTATTTGAAGTTGTTCTACAATTATTTGTCATATCATTATCACGTTTTAACACCACTATTAATTACTTAAACCATACAATATAATTTAACAGGGTTAAGAGGATATAATAGAGCCCTGCCTGCATTCGTCTGGAAGGAGTAAGGGAAATCACAATGTGAACAAAACCCACCTTTAGTGCAACCGGTTAAAGATTGAACCAAAATTTCTCGAACCAGTTACGCTAGCTTAAGACTAACTTAATCGGTCAACGTATATCTTACACATGAAATAGAGCATCCTCTAACACAAATTATAGAATTTAACTTTTTATTTGTCATAAAATCATATATTGCGGTAAATATGTGGAAAAATAGAATTATTGTGGAGTCTGTCTAGTGGTTAAACTTCCTGGCTATAGATCCAGAGGTCCCTGGTTCGATACTCGGTGCTTTCAAACATTTTCTGTGAAGCAGTGGGTCTGGAACGGGGTCAAACTCAGCCTCTTGAGGACAAATGAGAAGCTACTTGAATAAAGAAGTAGCGGCTCCGGTCTAGAAATTTGAGATTAATGGCTGGAGCGCTCATTGTGCTGACAACATGACAACCTTTATCCGCAAATGTTGGCACTATTATCTCTAACAAAGGCGGTAGCTTGGTCGGCATAGCTCACTTGTGGAAAATGTAGAAGGTGACAGTTAATTGTTTCATAAATATTTTAACTTAAAACAATAATAATAATATATTGAAGTTAAAACGAGAACTAAGTTCTACCATTCAAAATATCAATAGCACTAAAAAGCCGATATTTTTTGTTAAGTTGATATTTTTCTGACTTACCTTTTAGATTTGGAATAAACTTTTCATTAACGAAGAAGAACTTTTCCTCGTATTTAAATCGTTCGAACATGAGAGCATGGTTGTAAATTGGTCTGGCCTGCAGTTTTGAATCCATATTTAATAAAGTGGTATTGAGTGAGTTGCCTGACGCGTAAGCAGTGTAGGGAGTTGTTCAGCAACAAGGATCTAACATTGTATTTAGAGGCTATTGTTGCACAATAATGATTTGCGTGATATAGAGTTCAGAGCTGCCACACGTCTAGAAAACTAGTAAAACACAGGGCATTGTTTGGGTCTGGATAAAACAGCCAAAACACCAAATAAAACAGAAACAAATAATGGAAAATTGGCGAGTTTGAGACATTATATACCAGCTTTAATTAATGGTATTTTCCATATAATTTGATGAAGAACAAAGCAATCTGATCAAACAAATGTCTTATACTCTTATTCCTCACATTTGGAGATATTGGGTCCCGTAGCAACTGAATATATTTCAGTATCAAGATTAAATCATTCTGTTTTAAACATCATTCACACTCCAATTTGTACAGGAAGCATGGGTGGAGAGAGGGTAGAGGGGCTATGGCGTTCAACCCCCCCCCCTTTCCCCCGACCACCCCGAAATGTTACAAAATTTTTAATATGAACCTTAAGATGGCCTTGTATCAAACTTCAAGTGACTCTTAGGCACCCACCTTTCACAAATTTGCCAGTGAAGGACCACCCCAAACTGGCTCTAGGGTATTTAATTTTCAAAAAAATCCAGGTAGATATTACTTTAAATAAATTCCATATGCATACAATTAATATACTATATATAAAACAGGAGGACGCCCACTCCAAATAAAATCTTATGCTTATAATTTTTCTAGAAAATCCAAGTGAGGACTGCTCCAATTAGCTTCTAAATTATTAGTATTATTATTATTACTAGCACCGCGTCTTACTATCCATTCGGGTTATACGCACTTACGCTAATGTGTAATGGTAGGATGATGTTATATGAAATGAAGGAGCTACAGTTTAACGTGGGATCCGAACCACGGTGGAGGCCTGTCATTCCCCGCATTCACAAGTTGTGATTAATACACGTCCTATCAGAGGTGAAGGAAAGGTTTGTTAATCAAATAAATCTGTGCCGGAACCAAGGATTGAACCCTGGACCCCCATCACAGAAGTTTGACACCTTACCCCTAGACCACCAGTTCATCAATTAGCTTCTAAAAGGATTCAATTTTCAAAAATTTGTTTGGGGAATTTATTATTATTATTATTATTATTATTATTATTATTATTATTATTATTATTATTATTATTATTACTAGCACCGCGTCTTACTATCCATTCGGGTTATACGCACTTACGCTAATGTGTAATGGTATGGTGATGTTAGATGAAATGAAGGAGCTACAGTTTAACGTGGGATCCGAACCAAGGTGGAGGCCTGGCATTCCCCACATTCACAAGCTGTGATTAATACACGTCTTATCAGAGGTGGAGGAAAGGTTTTGCAATAAGATAAGTCTGTGCCGGGACCAAGGATTGAACCCTGGGCCCCCATCACAATAAGTTTGACACCTTACCCCTAGACCACCAGTTCATCAATTAGCTTCTAAAAGGATTCAATTTTCAAAAATTTGTTTGGGGAAGACCACTTTCAATAGCTTCTATAGGCATAGGACTTTTGAAGGGGAAAAAATCAGGCGAGAAATTGTCTAAATAGCTTCTAGGGGCATCCAATTATTATTTTTTAATTTGGGGGAAAACCAATTCAAATAGGTTAGAGGTAATCTAATATATTTTTTTAATCTGTGGGAGCAATACTTGAAATATATTTTTGATGAATCCAATTCCCAAATATTTGCTGAAGGAGGAATATTCTAAATAGCCTCTAGGAGTATCCAAATTTCAAAATATTTTAGGGAGGGATCTATTCTAAATAGATTTTAAAGAGTATACATTTAAAAAAATCTCCACGTAAGGAACTCTCCAACTATATTTTAGGGGCATCCAATGTTCTATCATCAACTGGGTGGAAGGAGGGTAGAAAGTCTGTAAAAACACTTTTTTGATAGTTTCCCACCTTTCCTTTTACACAAATAATGATCCACTACTACTGTATGAGATATCAATACAAAATAACAATGTTCTTATTTCTTAGGGTTTAGTAATAAGTCTTAACATCATGTCATAAGTTTAAGGTTTTTAACCCCCACTCCCATCGCCCACCAAAATTTAATCCTCCTTACGCCCATTAAAAAGGGCCTGCTATAAAAACTGCTATATCTATTTTCACGTGTTCATTTGTCAGGTCATGGGATCTGAAGCTCTAACTTTTAATAAATATTATCAATACCTATAAAATAACACTGATAATATAGTAAAGTGTTATCAATTTTGACCAAAAAAACTTGTTTGCATTTTCTAAAAGGCTCATATATAAAAAAATAATTGAACTTTATTACTCTAATTAATTCGAAACACACACTTTTTTGTGTGTATTTTGTAGTATCAATGCGCCGGTAAAACAATTGACGATTGTTTTAAATAGCTGTGGTGTAGACTAAGGAAAGTTAAGCTAAGAAAACTTATGCACCATCTAAAGACTAAACTTCATAAATTAACATTTTATTCGGGCATACATTATTTTAGTTAATACAATCAAATTAATTAATACACAGATACTTGATTGGGCACTAAACAATCAAGAAGTGGATGATACATACTGGTTCATAGTTTAATAAATATAAATCACCATCTTGTAGGTTCATATTATAGTCAAAACAATAAGCAATCCATAATGTACGAATGTTTTTTGAACCTAGAGAGTTTAAATGAATTATTGAAAAAATGCATTTTAGTTGAATAATCTGTAACACGTTATGTTAAATGACGATTACCAGTTTATGTATTATTACTTAAACTTTCTCAGGTCTTACACTCGGCGCTCTTCCTATACCAGGTAAGGGTCATGTTTTCATACAACCACTCTAGTGATATGATCATGCCATCGTACAGCCACTCTAGCAGTATAACGACAATAACCTGCCTACATGCTATCCTCCTCATCTAGCAGCTTGTTCATGTTGGCGATGTCCCGGGTGCTCCATGCGTCCAGAGGGTCAGGGGGGGAGGTGGGTGCCGGGCCATGCCCGTTGGACTCGCGGCGGACACTGGGTATTGGCAACGCTGAGCCACCCCTCCTCGCTGGGACGTTGGTGGATGGCGCCACCCTGACACAGTTGATAGAGAATTCACACTTCACTAAACATCGAACTCAAGAACCATGAACTATACACGCTAGGCAGTAGGATTAACCCAAAAAATTGTATACCCTGCCCAGGGTTAAACCGGTGCCCCAAGTTCTGGAGTCTAGCCACTTGTCCACTACGAATGGTGTAGTGACTCTTGGGAAACCCAACATAAGCTAACAAATTGGAAGGTTTTAGCTTTAATTTTAAAATTAATTTAGATTTTATCAACAAATAATAATGTTAAACAAACCCAGGAGAATAGAATAGATTAAATGTATTAAGGTTGGCGTGTTTAAACTTTTTCAAATTTGTGGGGAAATCAAGGAAAGAGAAGTTTACACACAAGGACGCTAATTAACCTCTAACTGTGTGTATGGTTTTAAATCAAACTCAGACTCATTAAAAGATTGAAACACTGAAACTAAGGGTGTGTACAACTTCGTAAATTTCGTGCTTCACTTGGAATGTTCAACTTCAATTTGAAAAGAAAATCTTACTTCGACCATTAATACGAAGCTTTTAGAGAATTAATAAATAGGGATCTACTACTCATGTAAGTCCCATTTTAGTAGTTTTTTGCTGATAAGTACATCACAAATTAATGTTCACACAACATCAGATTTGAGAGTATTTCATATTATTTAATTCAACTTAACTTCAATTCAATTCAATATGAGTGTGCGAAGCTCATTTTTTAAATGCGAGGTGAAGTAAATCGAAGCTTAAGCCTAATATAAAGTTTTTGTGGTTGTCACATTTAATTTAGGAGCATTTAGGTAAGGAGAAAGCCTTAGAGAAAAAACAAAGCTGATACTTTCTGAATGTATCTATTTTTGCGTTATAAATACAATTTAATGACTTATCGGTGTTAAATATTGTTTAGTGGCTGTTCTAAAGGCGAGTATGTGTTGAAATATATATCATTTAGTGATATATTTCTAATCTATTCATAATCTATCGAAGTTTTCTTCCTCCATCGAGATATTTCAAAATTACGAAGGTTATTGTGGGCGTTGAAGTGGAAGCGGAATAGATTTGAGCTTTAACTTTTTAACATTTCGAAACCTCGCACACTCCTACTGAGAACCTTTACCCGCTAAATCTATTATGGGAGTGCTCAAAATGATTATGGCACAAGAGGCACTGGAAAGAAAGGGCGTTACTTTTTTTACCTGTTGGCCCTCGCAGTTTTGGGTCTCGGTCTGGAACGGACGCTACTGGGCGGTTTTTGTTCTTTCGCCTCCTCTTTTTGTACGTTCTCCTCTCTCTGCCTCGTCTTGTTGTGCTTATTGACTCTCGTATCTGCTTGGGCGAGTTTAGCCTGCTCGTATGACACAAGGGTCTAGATAAGACTCATGTACTGTTCCTAAGAGGTGATGAGTGTTTCTTTTCCCTCACCTTCTCCAAAATATGATTAAATTCAATTGGTGTCTTAAACATTTCATATTAACCTCAGTCTCAAAAATATGTTTTTAAAAACTTTAACATGAAGCTGTCAAAACAGGAAAACCATGGTAGTAATATGAATATCTGACGGTTACTTAAGCCACTAAAACTAGTTTCATTTTATAATTATATTGAAGAAGGTTCAGAAAAGAGGGATAAGAGCAAATAAAGGGAATGAAAACAATATGGCAACAAAGAAAACAGGAACACAGTCACATTTTACAACGCTATCCCTACATAAAACTTACTCTTTTAATAACATCAGAGCTATAATAATAATAATAATAATAATATTTAGCACCGCGTCTTACTACCCGTTCGGGTTATACGCTTTAAGTACTAATTACTCTAATGGATTAGGAATTGGGAAGGTTGAATTAGAGGAAGTGAACCCGCTTTTGCGTGGAGGGAGAGTGGAAAACCATTTAGGAAAAACGACCCCCAGTTCACCCGACCTAGATTCGAACCTCGATCTCCCCGCCCTCAGCAGTCGAGCTCAACACGACTAGCGCGTTAGCCAACTACGCCACCAAGGCGGGTATCAGAGCTATAAAGAAGGAAACTTAAGAGATTTACACTTTGAATAATACCTATTGTAACTTTATACATATTGTTCCAATGGCAATAAAATTTTAAAAAACAATATAATTATATTCTGTCAATATTGAGATTAACAAAAATGTGTGTATATATATAATCTGTTTAGATAGTGTGAGTTAAGTACCACAATAATAAACTACCTTGTCATGGTTCAAACCAAAGTCCCAATGACCTGCGTGACAAATATAACACCTAAAGAAGCACGTTCTGTACCACCTTGATGCTCCCAGCTGTGACTGTAAGAGTTGGATCAGTGGTGGAAGGCACGAAGGCTGGGTTCACCATCCCACTGTCTGAGGAGGTGTTGGAACTGGACTGTTTGTAGTGACAGAACAGGAGTCTGTCATTGTCTGGGTCCCTGGTCTTTGCGCTGCTCTGTCTGGTTGAACGTGCTCTTCGGATCCGTGACCCTCGCCCCAACAACGGACCCTCTGTAAGGATACAGCACATGGAGGAAAGTGTATTACTTCTTCAGGTCAGGCAGAACAGAAACCTGTGTCTCTGAGCTTCTCTGCCCATTATATGGATCCGTAATTATCAACAAAGCAAAGGGTTCATTACAAGCTGACAACACAAGGAGTTAGGAAGGGGGATTACTACTTTACCATACATTTTGGTTAATTACAGCATCATAATAGTTTCCCATAAATGAGGGTAGTGGGGCCCTCAGAAGGTTCACGTTCGAAGCCTGGCCAAAGATTTCAATTGACGATTTTATCTAGCAGTTCAAATAGTTTGAGGTTCAATATAATTAGAAGCTCTTGGGTGTATATATGAGGTGGTTTAAATCCCCCAAAATACGATTATAACAATAATATGATTATTTTTTCCAATACATTCCAAGAAACTCAAAAGTGTGTTATTGTTTTCGTATTGTTAAAATAAGCACATAGCCCAATTAGTGCTTGTGAGGGCATTCCTAATAATTATTAGTACCACATCCCAACAAAATTCTTTCTGGGAGTGACCTACCTCCAAACCCGTCACTATCACTGGGCTGTAGCACCATCTCTGCATTCCTTAGTTCGAGTCTGGTCTCCTCTGACAAAGACATGCAGCAGTACCGGTGCTGTTCTCTGGGCGAGACCTCTCCTAGGTCCTCATACTTGGTCGCAGCGACGGCAAGGGCTGCCAACTGCTCCGACATGTTGGGCAAGTCAGACAGTAGTACCAACTGTCTCAAGGGATCATCCACAACCTCCATGGCCGGCAGTTTGGGGTAGAGTGTGGTTGAGGCCGTGGTGTCAGTCCCCAAGTGAGACAACATGTTCGCCATTCGTTCTGAGGGAGAGACACACGATATTCCTGTGAGTCGGTCGTTAATCCCTAGAACTGTTCCGATAAAACTTTTGGACTGCCTACGTTGAATTTGTACTCTTGTTCTGTGAGTATATCGCTTTGTGGGCGCGCATTGTATGTTTGCTTGGCACGTTTGCCATTACTGCTTACACGAATAGCTTTAAACTTTTCTAAATAAAGGGGATGAAAAGAGAAATAAGGAGGCCACCAAAATTATAAACTTTGGCATAAACAAGTTGAGACAGGTGTGAAGGGTGAGGATGCCCATCAACATTGGCTTGAAACTGAAAGACGTAATTTTTTAACGAATGTAAAACACATACACAAATAAATTGATATAAATAAATGGTGGTAGAGAAGGTAGTTAATTTGTGACTATGAAATTATTTCTTATACACAACTTTGTATAAGAGACCACTTCCTTATTTAATTGTTCAATTTAATCATTCAACCAAACTTACAAGACAAGTTCACATAGCTCATGGGCACGTGACTCCAACACTTTATAAGAATACCATTATAATCAACAAATACACAACTCTCCATAATTCTTGGCTCTAAGATCTATAGAGGAGCATTTTCTCCTCTCTTCCTCTCAACTTGCGACAAAAGTTCAACACAAACCTTATGTCAATTTAAGAGACATGCCCACTTTCCAAATCTCGCACCACCAGTTACTAAACAGAATTTCACAGTGTGAGGGGAATTGAGCAAGGTACAGATAGGATGTGACCAACACGTGGTGATCGCACACCCCTGGAGGTCGGTCGGCTTATGCGGCCCTATGTTGGGGCGTTACCTGAAGGAACAGCTGTTGTTTTCTGTGGCTGCGTCACGGGTAGCGCGGGTTTGACCGTGGTCGCTGTTGATGCGGGTGGTATCTGAGTGGGCAGATGACCTGGAACAGTGATGGCGGTCGTGGTTTGATGAGGAGTGGTTCCTGGAGCCACCCCTACGGCTGATTGAGGGAAAATGGTCCCTGGCATAGCTCCAGAAACCGGCGTGGGCGTGCTAAGGTCAATATCGTGGGTGAAGGCCATCACGTCTAGGGCTGCCATCAGGTTGTCGCCAAATCCAAGACCTTCTTGTTCAGTCATTGAGTCAGGGCTGTGCAATAGACATAACATATATATTATCTAGTCTGAATATTCATTTATCCCGCTACTTTGTTAAACGACCCTAAATATGTCGAGAACTCAAGTAATGACAACGTAACCCAAGTCGGTGGGAGCGTGGGCTAAGACGTGAACCTCATAATATATTATATGGTTTTCTTACGACGGTTCAAATCGTGTGCAGTTGAACCGAGCATGGTTCTTCCAAAATGTTTCCCTACTCTCCATCGCTACAATCTTGTTTTACAACTGTAACAATGAGTCAATTTTTAAAGCCTTTACTAACTAGTTTTAGTTTTTAAATAAAAGAGCCAATAACGTTGGTTCGTAAGCTAGTGTCGCATTGAAGAGAGGATGGAATATAAGGTGGTATTTACGGTACATTACAATTTAATTGGTATTTATATAAGTTATTAAATCAATTATCGAATATTCATACATCAAGTCATGTTATAAAATAACACTAATAATGTTGTTATAAAGTTAAATGTTAAGTTATGTTGGTAGTAACAGAATATGTTTGTATTCTCTAAAGGCTCTGAGCTACATGGTCGATGTTGAGCCCATGCTCCTTGTCCCACCTTTTCACGACTCTGATTGGTGTAGAGATGGACGCCCTCTCCCACATGAGTCTGCGCAGTTGCTCTCCTGTCATGTTGCGCTTGTGGAGTTCGCGAATAGTCACTTTACCCACACGCTGGAACAAAAACACAACTCAAAAATAGATACAAATCTTAGGCTTCTCACAGTCACAGTCACGTCATCTTGAACAATTGTTTTTTTACATCGTGTCTTTTTAACCGTTATGATTACACATATTAACTAATGTTATCAATTGTGTTAGTGATGCAAAAGGTTGAATTTAGAAAGTGTGTGCTTGAATTGGATGGGGAGGGAGAGTGAGAAATACTTTAGGAAATAACATCCTTTGTACACCCGACAGGGATTCCAACCCCGATCTCCCTCACATCGGCAATCTAGTCTTTCGCGATAGTGATGCCTCAGGGCTTAGACCATGCGGATCCCCCCTTTCAGGGTGGACGCAGGTACATTTTCTATTTGTCCACGTGAACCAAACCACCACATAGTGATGTGCAAGACAAACCAACCTTCCAGTTGGCCACAGCCCCCTTGCGCTGTTTAGCCCTCGTCTTGCTCTTGCTTTTAATGACCATGACCCCTCGCTGCTCTGTGCTTGGGTCGTCGCCACCTGGTCCCAGGCTGATGCTGTACTCCTGGAGGTAGTGGTGAGCATCCGATTGGTTGATGGCTCGCTCCAAGGTCACTACAATCTTGGCCCACTGCACGAAATACACATTTGCCCAAATAGGAAGTGTTGACACTATTGTCATCTTTGACATTTAATTATACGATTATTTTATCAGTGGCGATGGAAAACCATTTTGGAAAAAACCCTCAGTACACCCGATCAAGATTCGAACCTCGATCTCCCTTTCACTGGCAGTCTAGTCCACTGCGAGAGTAGCGCATTTGACCACGTGGCCATCTAAACGGGTAATAGAATAGCTACAATCCAATTTTCATAGGAAAAGCCTTATCATACAACTAGAATATTTACTAGATCTAATTTCACGAAATTATACTTGTATGGCTACTTTTAATAGATATTATCAATAGTTACCAATAACATTAGTAAAATAGTAATACATGTTAGCAGCAAGTGTATGTATATATGTATATATTACAAATATATGTATATACATACATATATCAATATTTTCTAAAAGAATGTTTCTATTAAAATTGAAATGTACAAAAATTGTATTTAAAAATTAACAGAAAAGTTATCTCTAATTGTGTTTTGTCACCTGTTTCATCCACTCCTTCTCGCTCTGCTCAATGACATGTGCGTATGTGTTGCCCATCATAGCGATCAACATGTTGAGCAGGAGTATGGGCACGAACACCATAAAGATGGCGAACACTGTCTTGCTGAGGTTAGGATACGTCGTGTAACTCAGGTCAGAATACTGGGGGAATGAAGGGGTTGAACTTTAACAAGCCTTCACACCACAAAACATTACAATAATAATGCACGTCTGGGCTACATCATTCGTAGCGCAGTTGGTGGAAATAAGAGCCAGTACCAATAATTTACCTTTGCCCAGAGGACGCCCAAAAGTGCATCCTTTCGGTGTAGAGTCTTTCCATGTTCCGATGAGATGGGGTGATGGCGATTGTGACTGAGCTTGTAGAATCTCTTAATTCTAACTTAAATCTAGATAAACACACCCTGATGGCCGGTGGGGTGATTCCCCTTTCGGGGAAGATATCAAAATTACCAGCCGGAAATCGAACCTGTGAACCCTAGGCTCGCAGACAGGTACACACCACGGGGCCGGCTGACACATCACAGTAACCTTTAGGAGATATTATTTTCGTTTTATATTTATTGTGCTTAGCACTAATGATAGGCAGTATTATTATTCTTTTGTTTTTTCCTTCTTGCCATTCAAGTGGTTTTTTGAGAACTTTTGGTCTCCCCTTGTGTATCTCCAATAAAATGGAGATACATTGAAACTATTTATCATTAACATTTGTAATAAAGTTATAAGAAGACGTCCCTTAACCATGTTGCCCTCAACCTACTTAAAAATAGAGCATTCAGGTTTTATTCATTCTAATTTCAGAGATCAGAAAGAGGTTTAATATTATTGTATGACTACTATTGCAATTTCAGAGATCAAAAAGAGGGTTAATATTATTTTATGGCTACTATTGCAATTTCAGAGATCGAAAAGAGGTTTAATATTATTTTATGACTACTATTGCAATTTAAGAGATCAAAAAGAGGTTTAATATTATTTTATGACTACTATTGCAATTTCAGAGATCGAAAAGAGGTTTAATATTATTTTATGACTACTATTGCAATTGAAGAGTAAAAGGTAAAAAAGTGGAAAGGCACATTACACACATATTTTCCAAGACAACTTTTATTTTATATCAATGCCCATAAGGACCCCAGCAAATATTTTATTTACTTATTTATATAATGACAGATACCTTTCTTAACCATTATCTAAGGTGAGTTTAAAAAAAAAAGTTTCGTGTTTGTCTAACAGATCACATAACTAACTCAATTTGAGTTAAAATTTGACTTTCCCCCTATTTTCTTTATATCCTTGCTATAAAAACCCCTGATTAACTAAAAATTATTCCATATTAGACCATAAAATTTCACAAACTTTCCAATAGTATGAACTAAAATCAATAAATAATATATACAAATAAGACTTGAAGATGGTGAAAAATCACCGAAACATGTCGTCATCATAGAAGAACAGTATATAAAATAAGGATAAGGGAATAAAAAAGAAGATATAACTTTACTATCAATTATTATTACTCCTTACCAAATACACATGAACATTATTAGAAAGCTATAAATTTTGACCACAAAAAATAGGTTCTAATTTTCTGAAAAGTTTCTTTCTATAAGAATCCTAATATTGATTTATTTTCATTTAGCCTGATCTTATACCTAACCACGTGTTCTACTACTGTCACTGTATACAGGTGTCCATTTTGACAGGAGAAATATAAAGATAGCAGTGTTGTGGAGTGTTGTCGACAGTGTGAGCAGAGCTTGTTAAAACTGTACCTGTGATATGGTCCTTCTCCCCCTCCCCCCACTTTGACCCTATTTTATCAATCATGAATAATTTATGCTCTACATATAGTAGGATTTTGATAGTAAGAACCTTTTAGAAAATACAAGTAATTTTTTTCTGTAAACAATGATAGCATTTTACTTTACTTATAATAATATCATATAAACACGTGAACGTTGATCGTGTAAGTTTTCTAACTGTCAGATAATATTCTTCTTATGAAAATTGGACTGTACCTGCCATGGGAATGTATTCACATTGATACCTGACTAGTGACTGTTCTTCCTGAGCGATGAAAATAATTCACTGAAATAGTTCAAACTAACTCTGCTTATGCTGGCAACACTCAACAACAACCAAATATACAGGATAGCCCACGGAAAAGTAGTCCACCTCCTATATCCATCAGGCGCCTCACTCTGAATTGGAGGAGGTCAATCCCCTTCCACCCATATTGTGACATGAAGAACAAGTCAATAAAGCTTTAGACAAGCAGTTCACTTGCTCATTATTCATGTCACAATATGGGTGGAAGGGGATTGACCTCCAATTCAGAGTGAGGCACCTGATGGATATAGGAGGAAGACTACTTTTCCGTGGATCACCCTGTATAACTTTGTTTACCCTGTTGGCCACTCTAAATTTATTTGTAACAGCTTATTGTATGATTGTCAAGAGCGTGATATACACTCACGCTGTAGTCGCCCAGCGTGATCTGGAAGAGAGCCATCCACGTGGTGGGGTAAGAGTGGAAGAGTGAGGTGGCGACGTTGGGGTGACCCTTGTACAGGAAGAAGAAAGACTGTGAGAACCCGAACAAGACCACCATGTAGATGATACCGAACGTCAACATGTCACCCGTTATCATCGAGTACACCATCGTCACGAAGGGACCGGTCAGACGGATCGCCCTGGAAACCAGAGAAGACGCGTGTCATTTTATAAGCGCACATATAAAACACTGTATTGGCCTTTGAATTTATTTTAGTGGTTCCCTTCACCTTTTTAGGACCACAATAATTCACGGTAATTCACACTATATCTACATGTGAAGAAGTAACAATACAACCTACGGTCCGATTTTAATAGGAAGGGCCTTATAGAAAATACATTTTTCAGCCTAAATAAATAAAGAAGATATTACTATATTGATAACATTTAATTTGTATTAATATTATCCATCAACCGCTTCGGTGGCCACGTATTATAACGCACTACTTTCGTGTTAGACTAGACTGTCGAAGATGGGAATATCGGGGTTAGATTCCGGTCGGGTGCAATAAGGGTGGTTTTTCTTCAATAACTTTCCAAACTCCTTCAACGAAAATGCTCTTACTCTAAATTAAACCTTCCTAATCCCTAATATATTAGCTTAGTTAGTAGATAGGAGTATAACCCGAATAGGTAGTAAGACACGGTGCTAATGTATATATATATATATATATATCAGGAAGGACTGGTGCAGATCACATGACGTAACTCAAAATACATTAAAGCAGGTCTAGTAAGTTTTTCTATGAAGGCTAAACTGTAGCTATGGTTAGGGAGGAGGTATCTAAAGAAAAGTATTGTTACTGTACTCATTAAAAGTATCGGAAGAACAGTATCGATTAAAAAAAATACTAGTATAGAAGGAAAATTTCGATATTAGTAAAGTATCGATACTTTTTCCACATCCCTATATATGGTTTCCCAGAGGTATAGTCCCTTGCTAAACAAAAGCGACACAATATGTTACCCAGCAAAGAACATGAGCAGGAACCAAGAGCCGGGCACAGCGAATACCAGTATGGCTTCCTCAGAGGCCTTGTCTTCCAACAGACGACAAGGAATGCAAGCCAGGATCAACAGGTTCGAGAGGAGGAAGATTGCTTTAGCTGGGTCATGGCTCTGAAATAGGAACAAATATATCACATTATTTGGACCATTCAGGGTTTATATTAATTTATTAACACAAAATTACCATTCTTTTCCAGGTTTCACAGTAGTGATTTCTATTTTCCCAGACATTTAAAGCGCAGTCTAGAGAAATTACACTGTTTTTTTGTTGTTTTTTTTCATAAAAGTTACCAGTGTGATGTTAAGTAATTGGTGTTTATAACAAGCTTATTTGTCCTTGAGGGGGGGAGGGGAATACCCGCAGTAGTTACACAACTAAATGTTTCAGGGAGAAAAAAAAAGGGTGGTGAGTGGAAGAGATAAAACATGTATTCGAATTAGAGTGGTTAGTTTTTCGGTTCACTTTTCCTTCAATGCAAAGATAAACCATTTAAAGCATGTGGTAAAATGTTCCGAGCTCTCGAATACTTCAGTAACTATTTTTTTTAAAGTATTTATTGTTAAGTTTCCTGTATCTCCCCTTGTTTCCTAAACAAAAAAAATTCACTGTGTTTTCTTGGTTCTCCCGGTTTTCAAGTCACGTGGAAGTCCTATCAAGGCACCTATTTGCTAAGGAAGCCTTTGTTAACTGTCTTGACAGAGATTAAGCTCTTCAAGAAAAACCTCTTTTCACTTTTCAAGGGGAAAATATTATATAGTTCACACTTTACATTGCTGCCATTTAACAAAGAATTGATGGATCTCTTCTGAAGAAAATCAATCGTTACCTCCCAATTCCTCTACCTAGGTTTAATTCTATCGTAACTCATCAGGAGGAAGTTTGAGACGAGCAACGCAACTTCCTAAAGGTGAAAAAAAAATCCAAAAAATAAGGAAAGATAAGGGGATTGGAAACGAATAATAATAGATGAATAGGAACATGTAAAAAGAAAGCTTTACATCAAGGACAAACACAGGAAATGAACAGATATTAAACATATAAAATATTTTCAAATAGTTCTCTACGATAGCTTAAAATAAACGTTTTTTTAATGTTTTTTAAAATATATAGGTGAATCAGTACAGCATTGCTCCCAGAGGGAACAAAGACTAGACGCATTATTTATTACATCACCCTTAATAATATCCAGAGGATTTGTGTTAAAATGCAGGAAATCAACGTCAAGTTAATCTCTAATAGGGAAGGCTATGAGTGAGGCAATGATCAGAAGTTTGCCAGACGATAACAAATCCTGTCACGTTGTCTGATTTCTGTAGGATTGAGGGAGCTCTTGACACGCTTGACTTCAACCCAGAAAATCAATCAATTGTATCCAACATGCAGGGAAGGAGATTTATATCTCTATCTCTCACTGGGTGGTTTTCCATCCTTTCTCAAGGTGCACACTGACGTATGTTTTATACTTATTACCTTGTATATCCTGTTCCTTTAGGCTATATCGTTTAAAACACTTATATACAATACTGGCATTGGATATTACAGCTAAATAATAAAGAAAATGTAGGATACTGGTAGGAAGGAACCTTTAAAAAAACACGTATGTCTTTTTGAAATTAGCATTGATAAGACCCGCTTCAGTTTCCGAATGGTCTAAGGCGTCACCCTCGTGTTAGACTGGCCTGCTGATGGCAATGAGTTCGGAGTTAAAATCTTGGTCGGGTATACTGAGAGTGGTTTTCCTAAAGTGGTTTCTCACTCTCCTTACACGAAAATGCGGGTAGATTATTTATAAAAAATAATTTCCTCATCCTTACCCCATTAGAGTAATTATCATATATGCGTGTAACCTGAACAGGTAGTAAGACACGGTGATAAAAATATGGATATATAATATAGATAAAATATATAGGTATATCAAAAGTGATAGCTGCAGATATGGCCTGACGTATAAATAAATGAAAATGGTTATAATAGCATTAATGACTGTCCCCATGGTTCCTTCCTATCTGAATCATTTGGCGCAGGTGTGTTGATCTCTACCAGCTGCTTGAGGAAGCTGACGAGTCCTTGGTTCTTGATCTCCTCGCCTTGTTGGAAGAGGATGTACGACAGGACACCCAGTATGGTGCCCACCTCGAAGCCGTATCTGGTGAGATCGTGCAACTCCGTGCCTCCCAGGAGGAGCTCGTCTTGGTCCGTGGGGCGGAGGTACACGGCCACGCTCAGCATCATAAGGTGCAGTGCCAGGATACCCAACCGCTTCAGAAACTGACCCTGGGCTCGACAGATACAAGTGACAAGGGGATAGTAATACAGTGTGGTGGCGTGGAGATTCACCGTAAGCAGAGCTCGTACCTGTGACTTGTTCTCATCATTCAGCGGAGCATTCAATGGACAGGTATCAACAGAAATACATTCACATCTGAGATACTATGTAGGGCATACATTAGGCATTAATGGTCAAATGGGGGAATTTACTGGGTGAGAGCAATTCACAGGCACGGTTTAAACAAGTTCTGATTACCCTGTCAACACTCCACGACATGACGCTGGCTGTTTTTCTCGATATGCCATTCCCGGTAACTATACTTTTTTTTAACAGTTGAAACATTATATCGATCGTCTTGACAAATATGTTAGATCAGAAAAGGGCAAAATCAGTTCTATTATCCCTTCACACCAATGGCGATAGACTTTTTCTAAATTATATCTTCCTCATTGCTACTCTCTTAGTACCATTAAGTGTGAATAGTCCGGACAGATAGTAAGATGTGGTGAGGAAAAAATATTATATTGAACTACAGACGTTTTATTTTCGATCCCCTTACAAGACGGATGCTGAGGATATTAAAATTATAATGTACGAATAATTGTGACGAATACTAGTGAACTAGGTAGGTAGGTCTGGTGGGCCGGGCAGGCAATCAGCAGCGTTCCTTTGGATAGAGAGGCATTTTATTGTTTGGTATTCATATTTTATCTTGCATTTTTTCAAACTTGTGAATTTGGATCCTTGGCCTGGGACTAGTATAATGGTACCATGTTACCATTAGTCCCTCTCCCCTCAGGGTAGGCCCGATACTATATCAAAAGTTGCATCTGCAGATCACATGACTTGACGTATGAATACGTAAAAGTAGATCTAGAAACTTTTCTAGTTATCATATTATGTTATTTCTATTAAAATTAGACTTGACTGTGCTGATGAACATACCCGAGCGAAAGTTTTCCACTTTTCCTCTAGGAGCCTCTGAATGATGCCTCCATCCAACATGTCCAGATGTTCTTCTTTGGTACCATTTAGGATAATGAACAGGGCGGAGTTCCAATCTGCACATACACGCACATGCGCTGGTCACTCAATATGACTTCAACTGTTAATGTACACATGCCAACTATTATTGATGGCATGCCCTCAACTGTTTTTGTTCAAGGATATCCAATATGTGAGTTGCACTCAAGGGTGGAGTCTCATGATTTAACTTAAAGCTTGGTAAGGTTTTAGTAGAAATAAACTTTTAGAAAATACAAACTTTTTTGCTATAAACAGTTGCAACATTTAATTTTATTAAAATGATTATTTCATCTTCGTCCATGTTTAAATTATCCATCAAATGTAACAGCTACAGGTCACATAAATCGACGTATAAATACACTAAAACATGTTTGTATTTCCTAAAAAGCCCTTCCTATTAAAACTACACTGCAGTTCTTTTGTCAGGTAGCAGTGAATTCAATAGCAGTAATTAATAGTCCTGCCGTCAGGTAACAATGAACTCAATGTCAGTACTTACTAGTCCTGCCGTCAGGTAACAATGGACTCAATGTCAGTACTTACTAGTCCTGTCGTCAGGTAACAATGAACTCAATGTCAGTATCTTACTAGTCCTGCCGTCAGGTAACAATGAACTCAATGTCAGTACTTACTAGTCCTGCCGTCAGGTAACAATGAACTCAATGCCAGTACTTACTAGTCCTGCCGTCAGGTAGCAGTGTATCCAGGGCGTTCAGAGGGTAGGCCGAGCAGGTGATGTTGCTGTACCTCCAGAACTCTCTGGCACTGAGCTCCAACATCTCCTTGAATACCTCTGCTCGACCAAGTTTACAAGCTAGTGTGAGAGGGGTGAGGCCAGAGTTGTTGGTGATGCCGTTACTTGCAGGCACCTTAGGGTGGCGCAGGGCGTAGCCGAACATGTCCTGGAGACATAATCCACTTCCACCATTTTACATTTAAAAATATATATAGATAGGTCGACTCCATTGTTTTACGAATAAGAAATCTCGAATTCGAATCCAAATCTTGGGAAAATTTATGAACATAAGAGGAAATAGAATAACAGAATAATATAATATAAAAGGCAAATAAATGTTAAAATTTGTATGCTCAAATGCATTCATTATAACATTCATACTTTCAGTTAAGTGTTAAATTAATTGTCTGGGGTATGTTTGTTAAATTTATCCTATAATTATGTTAGGTATGAAATATCAGTAAGCAGTATTAGAGCTCTAAAACAAATTTCAATTCAAAATTTTGCAAAAAATATAAAAGATATTGAATCTGGAGTCCGATAGTTACTCAAATCCTAGGGTGTCCGAGGAGTCTAGGATACAATCCTTAAAATATATAATATGTGTATATATATATTGAGCCGATGGGGTTCAGAAAAGGTGTCACTCTCTTCTTGTCTGGTCTGCCAGTGGTGAGGTGTACAGAGTTAAACTCCCAACTGGGTACTGAAGTGGTTTCTAACCATGTTTTCCCACTATCCTACTATTAAAATGAGGTTACACTTCTGATAAGCCAAGCCTTCATAATCCCTCCCAAATTCTTGTAAATATTCAGATATCCCGGACGGATGTAGACTAGCCTACATTATCCCCACAATTTTTGCCATGAGAACGGCTAAAATCTTGACATTCCCTTATGTTCCTGCCCACCTTGCGTACACACACAAATAGAGCTGTGGGTGTTTTGTGCGCATGTAGACCTCACCAGTTTATCGCAAACCACCACCATGTGAAGTATCATGTTGCCGAAGGTGTCCTGTGCGTCAGGATCAGCCTCGTTGTCTAGCAGGAGGTTGTAGACGCTCTCGTTGGCACAACAAGCTGCCCACGCCAGGGGGAACTCTCCCAAATAGGCCAGACCCTCGTACTCCGTGTGCTTGCTGGGACGAGGCTTCTGCTGGTCTCTGGGCAGGAAGAAACTTCCTGGAAACACGCACAGGATTCTGGCAGAAAGACACTTCCCAAAAACACACACAAGATTCTGGCAGGAAGACACTTCCCAAAAACACACACAGGATTCTGGCAGAAAGACACTTCCCAAAAACACACACAAGATTCTGGCAGGAAGAAACTTTCTGGAAACACACACAGGATTCTGGCAGGAAGAAACTTCCCAACAACACATACGGAGGTGTAAAATAGGATTCTTGTAGGAAGAAGCCTTTAAAGTATACAAACGTATTTCTGTAAAAGAAAGAGTGAATTATTTTAGTGAGAAAAATGAAAATACACGTTTGGAACAATGTATAAATTATTAAAGTAAAAAATGTTCATAGGACTTGGGGAGTTAATTCCGTTACTACACCATTCATGTAGTACGAGCTAATTTTTATTATTTAATTCAAAGTGAAAAGGAGTTCGTTCTGTCCCCTCCAGTAATTAGTATCTAAGGAATCCTATGCCAAAGTAATTGTCACACAGATCATTCCGCTTATGCCGGGAGATGAGTGTTCTTACCTATCGCTCTCTGAGATACTTTAGCTCCAGCTTCCACCAGATCCTGGACCAGTTCATTGTTGTTGTAAGCAATGGCCAGGTGGAGCGCACTCGCCCCTAGCAACACACGTCAAGGTAAACTTTACAATACAATAACCATAGGAAGACCCTTATCTGACATATACAAATAACTAGATCTATCCTCACGTAACTCGCCTCTGTGGCGTATTTGGCTAAAGCGCTAGTTTCGTGTTGAGCCAAACTTCCGAGGATGGGGAGATCTAGGCTAGAAATTCGATTGAACTGGGGGTGGTTTTCCTAAACCATTTTCCACCCTCCCTCCACGCAAATTCGGGTTCACTTCCTCCAAATTCAACATTCAAAATCCATTAGCGTAGTACTTAAGCGTATAGCCCGAACGGATAGTTAGATGCGGTGCTAAATAAATAATAATGTCACGTGTTCATAAATCAAGTATTTTGCTATTCAGTTGTCACTTTTAATATAAATCATCAAAACTTATAAAATAGTAATAATACAGTAAAATGTTATCAATTTTGACGGCATAAAGAGATGTTCGTATTTTCCAATCGAGCCATCCTTCGAAAATTAGACTGTAGCTACTTAGTAAATAGTGTTCCTCGGGTAGTACAGAACCTGTTGAAACAGGCCACATCGTCAAGGCATCCGGACAGTTCTTAATTGGAAAAAAAATAAAGAGAAACAAAAATCTTCAATACATTATTAGTCTCCTTTCCCTAAATACATTTCTGGGTGCGCCAGTGATAGTACCTAAGTGATGTATGAAAAGGCGTATCTTACCAAGGTATTCTTCCCCCTCCACGACATCTAGCGCGAGTTTAGGGAAGCACTTGATCAGAGTTCGAGCAAGCCTCGTGTGTAGCTTCATGTCACAGATGATTAGAACATGGAGCAGTGTTTCTCCCAGTGAACCACGGTATTGCATCTGCCAGCAAGCTTCGTGGTCCAGCCACTTGGCTAGAGGATCATGAGGACTCAGAGAGGCCTCGATGGGAAGCATCACCTGTTTACACCAACACGAGGGCATCACACCAAAACCATGGGATACATTATTATATTTGGATCCAGGCTGAGCCAAAACAATTTCTTCCGCCATATGCTATGTTTGTATATTGCATTGCTCATATCTTAGTTCACTCACACTTTTCAAATAAAACAAGCGCCAACACTTTAAGTTCGATTTACCTAAGAGTCTGAATTGTTCTAACCCATTTGTAACGATTTTGTATACACAATTACCACGCTTTTTCCATATAGCTAAATTAAATACAAGATATAATAATGCGGTATTTCTAATTAACCAAAGTAAACAGGAAGATACAGAAGAGTGGTGTTTCCAGCTATCCAAAGTAAACGTTAAAATAGAAAAGAGTGGTGTTTCCAGCTAACCAAAATAAACGCGAAGAAAGAAAAGAGTAGTGTTTCCAGCTATCTAAAGTAAACGCGAAGAAAGAAAAGAGTGGTGTTTCCAGCTATATAAAGTAAACGCGAAGAAAGAAAAGAGTGGTGTTTCCAGCTATCTAAAGTAAACGTGCGTACACAATAGGGCGATGTTTCCAACCTTCTAAAGAAAGCACCATGGTTGACGTACCTGATCTTGGTTCCTGAACTTCCATCTGAGGTACTCCGCCCTGTTGATGACCTGTCCCTTTCCCTCCCCGTACATGAGCACTCCGAACTGCTCCTTGATCAACTTCTCGACCTCCGACTGTCCGCCCACGTTGTACGCGTCGACCAGCTCGCCACCGTTCTTGTAGTTGGCAAGCCTGTAGAGCAAACAGTCGTCCTGGTTGGACGCTTGGGAGATGACCCGGTCTAGGATAGAACCTCCGTGGCTCGAGGCCGCTTTCGACTTCCCGCAACACTTGTTACCCATGAGAGCAGCATTGTCGGCGGCGGGGGGGCAGCCTGCAACATGCAGCATTGTCGGCGGCGGGGGGGCAGCCTGCGACAGAGGGGGGATGGGGGAGGGCTTTATTCATCTGGACTTTTTGTTTCCTTTCAATTAGATTTGGAGATCAATAGTTCGACGATAAGATCTTTCGGACCACATTAAGCCTTGCATCAACAATCTTTATTTAGATGACAGATGCGCTCTTGCTGTTTTACCCTGCTTGTTCATTATTGAAACAGAATATACACAATGGGCCAGTTTCATAGTCAAATTTAGTACGCCTCAAGTGCGGCGCTACACTAAACACAAGACGACACCTACCTAAAGCAGAATGGAATGGGCCGTTCCCGCATAGGAAACTGGCCCATTCCATTCTGGTTTAGGTAGGTGTCGTCATGTATTTAGTGTAGCGCCGCACTTGAGGCGTACTAAATTTGACTATGAAACTGGCCCATTATCTTAATTATTGCTTGTTTCGTGTATTTTATAGATACGTTTGATTTAATTAGTGGTACGCTAATGTTTTAATTATTTCATCAACACTTAATTTATGTATGAGCTAATTATAATAATTTGAGGTAAATATAACTTTGTTTATTTATTTTTATTTCATGTTTAGTAAAAACAGACCACATCAGGTTGACGATCTAGCCAGTGTGCCCACCGTTTTGGATATTTTATTATTATTAAAAAGTAAGTTACCTGTATTAATGGTTGCATAATCTAACGCATCACTCTTATGTTGGATTGGATTTCCAGCAACGGGAAGACATGTGATCGAATCCCGGTAGGATATACTGAGGTTGTCTTATCCTAAATTGTTTTCCATTATCACTCCACGGCCATCGGCCATCGGCTACATTTCAACTTAAAATATACCTTCTTGACTATAATTCTGTTTCACACACCTATTATATTATTCAGATTTATTTTGAGACGCTATTAATTATTAAATTAATTATTTTACAAGTGTAAATATTTGCGCCTGAAAATGTATGGGTATACATTGCCTTCTAACAATACTGTATCACGTGTAGTATCCAAAACTATCTCACGGCGCTCTTGGTCGGACATTTATATGGTTATTGAGTTCTTACACACAGTCTCAATCTGTTACGATTTAACCACAGGATTAAGCGAGCTGTTAGCACGCCCTCCTTTGATAGCCAGTATTAGATTCCGACCGGATACACTAGCAAGCCAATGTGGTCTCCTCTTCAAATTTTTCATTTATTCGGGTTATTTAACGTGCACTTTCTGAACCACATGGCCTATAAAACCAGTTACATCTAGAACAGACACGACACCCGTCCCCTGGCTGTTAACTCATCACTGAAAAGGTGAGACCCACATTTCACCAATGATACATTTTTTGGCCAGTTCAGTATACAGACACGCTACTGACTGAGCTAAGGTGTCCAACTCCCATCAAATTAATAAAGCTGGACTTTCTTAAAACAACATAAATTCACACTCATCCCGTTTACTATGCTAAGAAACTTGAACATATCTATACATTTTTTCGCCGTGTCTTACTAACCAACAGGAAAAAATGTGTTTATATATATATACGCTTATGAGGTAGAGGCGTGAAGGGTACATCTTTAAAGTAAATTCACCCGCATTTTTTGTTTGTTTTTTGTTGGAGGGAGGGTGGGAGATCGTTTAGGAAAAAGCCATCTTAAGTGCGCCCGGCTGAGATTCGAGCCCCTAAAGCAGAATAAATGACGTGACATTTATAGAGTGCCCACTGGTGTGGCTTACAACAGAATCGTAGATAATATGTATAGATTTGTTTAAATAATGACAGAAAGGAAATTATCTTAACAAGTTTACTTGTTAAATCAATAAACAATCGCGCTATTTCTTGTTTTTAAATTCATGTGTGATCTTGATAAGAGTAACTGAGCCACCCACTTTGGTGGCCACATGGTCTAAGGCGTCACTCTTGCAATAGACTATACTGCCGATGACGGGAATATCAGGTTTTGAATCCCGGTCGGGTGTAATAAGTGAGGTTTTTCCTAAATGGTTTTACACTGTCTCTTCACGCAAATGCGGACACACTAATCTAAATTCAACCTTCCTCATACATAACTCACTAGTGTAATTAGTACATAAGCCTAAACGGGTAATAAGACAGGGTACTAAACAAAATTGTGTTAGATTGTTTTGGTGGGTTTTTTCCACCGTGTCTTGCCGCCCATTCATAATACCCTCATTTTAATATCACTGATGGAATGTAGATGGGAAAGATAGCTTTTATAATAAATGTACTTGCATTCTTGCACAGAAAAGATCCAGGCATTATCTAAGAAAGAGCATTCTCAGTACATTAGGCCTAAATTATAACGCTAAACTTCCCGTCACCTGTAAATTAGACTAGACAAGATTGAAGTTTAGTTCAGATAACCACAAATGCGGGTTTTTAATTATTGTTACTTTGTAAATATACATCTACCTGTTTGTATATATAAATGTACTCGTTAATATATATATATTCCTTTTTATATAAAGATACTTGTTGATATATATAAATAAATATGTACCTTGGTATAAAACGGGCCAATGTCACATTTACATGTTTCTGGGAGAATCCAAATTAAGTCTATAAAAGTTTTTGAATTTACATATAGCATCCAAAGATTTTTCTCCCCAAGGTTTAATTCTTTCATTATTCTTGGAATGGCATGTAGTAGCTAATGTAAAAGGCAGATTTCCGTTTTTACTTGTTCTTAAAACTTTTTTGGGGACATTGGCCCCTGTGAAAAATTAAAGTGAAGGGACATAGGCCCCTTTCAACGAAGTGTATATAGATTAAAACACATGATTGAAACCAATTCCTCATACTTTTTATTTTAATAATATTCTATAGCTGACTACTGACTGATATTGTGGTTTTATGGTAACCATTACTTACCATTGGGCTGCGACGCAAACGGCCAATGTCACATGAAAAAGGGACATTGAAGTTTAAGAATGTTGTTATTTGGCCAATGTCCGCACATTGACCCTTTTTGTTTTAATGTACACATCAAATTGGCCCCTAGAGAAAGAGCCCAACTTATAATATAGTACGGGTAGGACATTGGCCATTTTTTATATGATTGGATTCATGATTTTGAGGTGATTAGTGGACATTACTCAAATTCGATTATTTTAGGGCATTGGCCCTTTTTCTACCAAGGTTTATATGATTGGATTCATGATTTTGAGGTGATTAGTGGACATTACT
>CABFOW010000108.1:309651-336016 GCA_902141385.1 Timema californicum | reverse complement strand
TCCCCACATTCACAAGATGTCTTGTCAGAGGTCGAGGAGGGGTTTGGTAATCAAATAAATCTTTGCCGCGACCGAGGATTGAACCCCGGCCGCCAGCACAGAAGTCTGACACCTTACCCTTAGACCACCAGGTCACCAGAAAGAATAACTCAAAATGTATTTGGGAGATTTGTTCGTTTTAGCTTAATTTTCGTGCAAACAGCTCAAAACTAAATAAAATCAAGTATTTTTTTTGTAGAGGTCCTCAGTGATGGCTCATATTAATTTTGTTGGAAGATTGATAGGTCGTACTGGTCCTGTGGCTTCGCCTCTACTTTCACCTTATTTAGCTCAATTGTGTGTGTGTGTGTGTGTGTGTGTGTAGCTCTCTAGCCGCTATGTTTGTATTTCTCAGTCTCCCATAACACAATGCAGATATTAAAATGGTCACCTATAGGTGTGTCATGTGTGTTTGTTTTCTATTTATCACCAGCGATGAATGTGACTCCAAACAAGAGCCTAATGTGTCCTATAATGTCACTGAGGAACTGATGCCTGTCCAGACAAGCAGATGGGGGTGGAAGGAGTCAAAACGTGCCGTGGGCGTCAGGCAGAAGCGGGAAGTGAAGTGGGAACAAAGGAAGGCCGTCGCGGTGCCAGGCACCGTGTGCTACCTGCACTAGCGTCGGGGGCCGGATCGAGGTAGGTCATGCGACCAGTGGTAATAAGGTCAATACGAGAAACCTCACAAAGCGGTTCGGTAGAGCTTGTTTGATGGGTGTCTTCTCTCAGGGAGCTGTGGTTTGATTCCAAGCTATGAGAAACATCGTTAATAAGGATTGGTAGGGCTTGTTTGATGGGGTATCTTCTCTCAGGGAGCTGTGGTTCGATTCCAAGCTAAGAAAAACATCGTTAATAAAGATTGGTAGGACTTGTTTGATGGGGTATCTTCTCTCAGGGATCTGTGGTTCGATTCCAAGCTAAGAAAAACATCGTTAATAAGGATTGGTAGAGCTTGTTTGATGGGGTATCTTCTCTCAGGGATCTGTGGTTCGATTCCAAGCTAAGAAAAACATCGTTAATAAGGATTGCTGGACTTGTTTGATGGGGTATCTTCTCTCAGGGAGCTGTGGTTCGATTCCAAGCTAAGAAAAACATCGTTAATAAGGATTGGTAGGACTTGTTTGATGGGGTATCTTCTCTCAGGGAGCTGTGGTTCGATTCCAAGCTATGAGAAATATCATAAGAAGGCTTATTAGAGATTGTTTGATGGGGTGTGTTCTATCAGGAAGCTGTGGTTCAATTCCAAGTGACTATAACTATACAACAGGGTGAAAATTTTTGTTGAGTTTTATTTGTTGATCGAGTGAATTGATTGTAATCCTAGCCTTACCCACTTAATATTGCTTTTGTTGTGATGTGTCTTAAAATAGATACATACCAAGGGTTTAATGTTTTGAAGAAGTAATAAATAGATTAATTAAAACAAACCATACCAATGTTTGCCTGGAGGGAGGGTGTAAAACTACCTAAAAGTCAACTTCAAGTGTCAGAGGGCAAATTAACTGAAATGTTATAGGTCTAGTTTTGTTCATTACGTATTAATGCTAATGGTAATTTATTTTATTCATACCAATAAAATTATATCTATATTTGATTTGAGTCAATCGGTGAATGTATTAATGCTATTATGAGAGGGTTCCCGATGTCTTGAATAAGTTGTTGTGGTCTCTATAAAAACAACAACAACAGGGATTTGAGATGTAAACTTGCGTAAGAATCACAAAAAGTCTGAACTATGACTTGGAAAGTAAATAAAGTTGTTTTGGGGATTTTTTTTCCTCCCCAAGTACGAGACTAGTTGTTATAAGCTGTGTTCAATAATTAAAACATAACAACAAACAAAACGATTCAAACAGAAGTAAAACGTTATTGGACCAGATCTATTAGCGTAGAAACGATTCTTATAAAGACTGAGTAATCTAGTTTGTTCAAGAGAACAGAAGCCAATATGATGCCAATTATTTCCTGGCTTGCTGTGACTGAGATATTAAAAACATAAATGGTACGGTGAGCCGCCTCAACTTTCTCTCTCTTTTATCTTAAAATGTAATCATTTACTTAAAACTCATAAGATCTGTGAAATGAAAAAAATATATACATTGTTGCATAAACACTCCATAAAATATATATATACACACTGTTACAAAAACAATAAGTAGGCCCTAAAGAGGAACATCTCTGTCCAAAAGAGCTCTATACAAAATATATATTTGCTTTTGGCTCAGAAACTATTGGTTTTATAAAAATATATTTCAAATAAAATATTTTAATTTTGAATAGTACCTACTACAACTTTATAAAGATAAGTTATTTCATATCTACAATAGTTGCAGGGATATGATTAAAATTGGAAATTTCCGTTGTTGTAAAGTACTTTCAAAGTAATTTTCATGAAAAAATGAGAACTTTCATTTTGTTTATATTGTTGAACAATGCCTAAACACAAAATATAATCAATATCGTTATAGCGGATTTCTAGAATATAGATTTTTTCTCATTTTTTACCCTTAAGTAAATTACGTTTAATTTTAGGGTTACTATTACAAAAACCCTTCGGGGGATTCTTATTAAACCCCTAGATATCAAGTTTTAGCACGATCGGTACAATGGTTTTGGCCCTAGACCAAGATACAGACAGAAAGACGGCATCGCGAATACCACTTTTTCGGTTTCAGGGAGTCATGAATCGTCGGCATTTATAAACATCTTGAGTAGGATTTTTTTAACGATCACAATACTTCTCTCTCCGAGCGGTCGAGAGGTTCACGGGCATCGTTTGTAGTTTCATTGCACTCAACAACACCAACAGTCCAACTTTAGCGCTAAACACATCTTTTGGTTTTATTTCCACCATGTCTCACTACCCACCAAGCTACACACATTTAATCACACTAACCTTTTTTTAATGCGGCTGAGAAAGGCAGGATTAATAGGAAATGTTACCGCATTTGAGTGGTTGGAGGGTGAGAGACTATTTATGAAAAAAACAACCTAAAATCATCTAGTGGGTATTCGATTGCTGACCTCCCCACCACAGGCAAATCAGACTAAGCCTTGAATTTTATAGGAAGCACACTTTCTGCCACCAACATAGATTGATAGTCACTAAGCTTTAACATTCTAAAAATATGTTTTGTTTGATTCATTAATTACGTATGACGTTCATCTAAAATTGATCAAAGGCTTTCGAGAGTTAATAATAATTCCTTATTGATAACTGTATAATTTATCTATACATTATTATTTTTTATCACCGCGTCTTACTACCTGTTTAGGTTATACGCATATGTGATAATTACTCTAATGGTGTAGGGGCGAGGAAGGAAGTATTTTAGAGGTGATCTTCCCGCATTTGTGTGGAAAGAGAGTGGAAAACCATTTAGGGAAAACCACCCTCAGTATACCTAACTGATATTCGAGCCTTGATCTCCCCGTCACCATTAGACCAGCATAGCATGAGCACGACGCCTTAGACCACTCGCCCACTGATGCGGGATATCATTAATTAAAGGACTAGTAATGTAAATATAATTGTAATATTTTTTTTCCCCTGCCATTGTGGCAAATTGAGTCTCCAGTTTAATCCAGGCGTGGTTGAAACTCAACTATTCATAAATAATGCAACCGCACTGGCTCTGTCGGGTGTAGGATCAACCTCACTAGACTAAGACTCATGAAGAGGATCTGGGCTCTAAAACGATGGCATTTATTTTAGAAAAAATCATTTAGTTGGACAAAGAAATCATGATTGTGTTGATTTATTTATCATTCAATCATAGTTTTCAAAACTGACAAATATATAAATCTCACGCGCAGATAGTATGAGCGTGGACATTTTAAATATTTTGCAAGTCCTATTTAATACTAGTTTAGTAGAACTATGTAACGGGTGGAATTTGTGAATTAACCCTCAACATATTATGATCCTATTTTAAGGATCTTTAGCTATTAAGGAGATAATATAAATAAGAACGATTAAAGTATTAGTTTGTTGTCAAACTTTGTTTTGGATTATTATATATCAAGTTGTTTATTCACGATTTATTTTTGGTGCATAGGTATTTTGAGTAGCTGTGAACCTTGACATTTGAAATAAAATGAGCTACACTCTAACCAAAGCGAATCGACTATAGTATTATAGTAGCTAGTAGGTTCACCCACCTTGCTAGATTGATGAAAGCACTGTGCACACTCCACGCCATAATAACCCACTGCGCTATGTAGCTATACAACACGGAGCTCCCAACATAGTCATGGAACAAGGGTTGTTAAGATGAGCTTGTTCTAGGAGCACAAGAACTTATAAAGGTAGCGCTGATGTCTTACTGAAGGGTTTCAAATCAGAGACTCTATAATCGAACCAGGAACATTTTTATCCAGTCTTTGAAGGTATAAAAGAATCAAAGCAACAAGTGAGACCACCTGGAATATTCACATATTTACACTAATTGGGAGGAGATTAGGGCAGAAGAATTTAGCGGAGATGTACCTATATTTGAATGAAGGCATAGGTAAAGAATAATTTAGTAAAGCCACACTCATTATACCCAACCAGGAATGGAACCCTTACCTTCCCATCACAAACGACTGAGTTAGTTGCAAGAGTGACTCCACTAAATACCAAGACACTAGTTTTTTTTACATGTTAAACTAAAAAACCTGCAAGGTTGGCCACACAAAAAGTTGTATGAAGTGTTAGACTTAACCCAGAGGAATGGGTTCAATCCCAGCTTTCAGCACAAAGTGTGACCCCGACTATTACTTGTGACACTGGGGTTAACAGTCCCAATTAAAACATTTCACTCTATTATAAAACACTTTCATTAGTAAATGAACAAAATTTGTTTGTGTTACAATCTTTCTGCAAGACTGAGTACTATAATAGAGTCCAATTTTCATATGAAGAGCCTTTTAGATAGTTCAAGCATTTCTTTCTTTGTGGCCCACATTGATAGCATTATAATATATTATTTGTTTTAGTTTATAGGGGTTGAAATATATCATCTGCAGATCACATGACTTGACGTGTGAATAATAGTCCAGTCAACGAAGACCAAAAAAGGTCGAATAGGAGAAATAATTCGTGTAGTCACAAATTTTTGTACAGTGGTAAGGGGGAGTGCCATGAACAACATACTAGAAATCCTGACCGGTGGGTGGTGAGCGGGGGGCTGGGGGAGCGTTTAAAGTCATTCTTCCATGTTATTCTCGTATAACTCAAAAACCGTGGCCTCTAACGAAAAGGTGTTTATGTACAAAATTAAACTACATTAAATTCCCTACAAAAAAGATTCTGTTCATTTTTCTCTAGGATTTAATTGTTTATGATATGCACGGGATGGAATAATCACGGATTATTAAAAATAGTGTTTTAATGGTATAAAATTAATGTTAAATGAATAGGACCTTTTTTGTAGAGAATTTAATGTAGTTTAAATTTGTACATGAACACCTTTTTGTTAGAGGCCACAGTTTTTGAGTTATACGAGAATAATGTGAAAGAATGACTTTAAACGCTACCCCCCTCCCCCGCTCACCCCCACCGGTCAGGATTTTTAGTATGTTGTTCATGGAACTCCCACCTACAACTGTACAAAAATTTGTGACTACACGAATTATTTCCACCAATTTTACTTTGTTGACTGGACTATAAGTGAGAAAATGGGGAAATAATGTGAAATATCTGAATCCGCCCCCATAACCGTAATAACCTAGCTCCCGCTCTCTTCCCAGTTATTCACGGGTTCATAATTACTTGCACTCACACAGTATTATGTTTTCTCAATGATCTAGCTAATATTATGAATAAGGGGGAATGAAATTATAGCTATAATCGTCTTATCTTTTATCTACTTATATATTAGCTATTCAGAATCAAAATTAAACATTTGCTCAGTCAGAAGCGTGTCTGTTTACTGAGCTGAGGGGCCCAGGTTTGAATCCCAGAAAGGTCGAAAAATGTATCATTGGTGAAATGTGGATTTACCCTTTGACAATGAATAATTAATGGCTGGGGTCTGGATGTCGGATTTGTCCTGGTCTTAAATTAGATTATAAGATGTATATGAAGCTAAGCCAGGTTTAGCAAGCTGGTAGTGGAAAATATATAACCTGAATTAAAAAATAACCCAGGCCACAGGCTGGAAACAGTAATGGATGTAAAAAAAAACTACCTATATTGTTTTGTTTAACTCAATTGCAATTTATGTCTTTGTGTATGTGTGAAATAGTTTTTACTAATTTAAGTAAATAAAAAAAATGTCAATGTTTTTCACTCAGGTAGAAGGAAAAGGTATTTTGTGCTTGAATAGCCTTACTAGTAATCTTCTCAAATTCTAGCCACCCCTAAATCCCCCTGTTCATCAAAATTGTTTAATCACCTTTACCCCTGTCACCACCACTTGACAAAGGTATCTTTAAACTCATTGAAACTAGCTTCTTCTCAAGGTTAATTGTGGTATCACTGGAGTAGGGTCAGAGGGGTGTGAATCTTAAAGTATGGATGACAGCTATAAAAAAAAAATTCTACAAAGTGTGGTTTGTCTCAGCTAATGTGAAAGAGAACAATATTTTCTTCGGCAAGAAACACTTGTCAGTTTTATGGCTTTAGAATTCTTTTTAAACCTATAATAGGATATAAATCTTTGTTATTTATTTATTTTATCCTTTCAGTAGAAGGTTTGAGGATAGTTAACCTTATAGTCTATGCTGATGCTACACCACTGTTTGTTTTTTTTAAAGTGAAAAATCACCCTATGTATAAATAAATAATGTTGGAAAATAACATCACATGGACACAAGAGACTCCAAACTTGAATGCTAGATCTATCAAAGATTGATGTTGGTTTGGAAATGAAACATATGTTCTATATTCAAAGAGATATATTATTGGTATATAATTCCTAAACTTTCGGCTGGAAATAAACATTTTGTGCATTTCATAAAGAGTTTGATCTCTTTTGTTTCAGCTACAATTGGATGGTGGGACAAGAATCCTTTCAAAAGTTGGGTAAGAGGAAGTAAGGTAAATATTTAGGATTCGAGTAGAATGAGTAGGAAGAAGGGGAGGTTTAATTTCTAAGTTGCAGCCTAGTTGGCTAGATTTTTTTTTTAAATATAGTTTAGTCATTCAACTCTGAAATATGGAAATACTTTTTCAGGTTATGTTCTAACTAATGATAATGCTAATAACATAATAAAATAAAGTTTTTTACTAAAACAATAATATTTTATTTCTCTTTATACAATTTTTAACGTTTTTTATACAATTTAAGTCTTATAAATTGTTCAACTCTTTTGAACTATCACTTCTAACTAAATAATGCATGTTTAAATCAACAAATAAAATGCGCTTATAAAAAAATTACTATTAAGAAAACACTATAAATCATCGTATATTTTTTTCTCTCTTTGCATTCCATATCACATAAAAATTTGTCCACTTAGAATCAAAATGATAAAAATACCATACAATATATAGGACATTTCAATATAGTATGCCATTAAAACAATTACTGTAAAGAATAAAAAAAATGTGCTATTGTATAAAATGTGATTATTTGTATATTTTATAATGATATATACTTATAAATAAAATACTGGCATACCCCAACTTACAAAACTTCAGCTTATAGCACTTCATAAATACGACCCTTTACAATTATCGCCATGGCCCAAACTTGAGGTGCTTGCTTTATAGATGTGACACCTTAGTGACACGACACTACCACTCACATCAGTGATTTGTGTGCATAGCCTTTTTCAAAACATAAGTCGATGAGTGAAAAAAATAATTCATTGCTTCTATTTGCGACAAGTTTTTAATTTATGACAGTGGTCTGGGAGCTAACCTGTTGTAAGTGTGGGTTATGCCTGTAGTCAAATTCTGTAAAAACAATCATGAACAAAAGTACAAATTTTGCTCAAATAAGAATAATAAATTTGTATTAAAGGATTGCAAAGATTGAAGTTTCAAAATACTAAGGAAAAAATTATATGGCTTTCACAATGAAAGGAGAAAAATGTTCACCCTCAACAGTGAATCCAACAGACAAAGTGGTACTGGCTGCCTATTAAAGGAAACTTAAATGTTACTTTCCCATCCTGTGACATGTGTTTTTATCACCAAAGCTCTTCAGGAGGGAATGTGAAACACACAATTTTCTAAAAGAGGAAACCAAAACACAATTAAAAAGAAGGAACAAAGAAGTTTACAGAATAAGAAGACACACAAACAGGAACAAATAAAAGAACAAAAGATAACATGTTCCTATCATTCTTTATAATATCGTCTTCAATACATAACAAAGTGGTTAAAACACCAAAACAATGTGTTATTTTGACAAGTACATATCTTAATGTTTGTCTAATAGTTAAAGGAGACTTGAATAATGAATCATCGAAAAATCCAAAAAGAGGCGAGTCAAAAATCAAAAAGAATACTCAACTTACACTAAGAGAATGGAAATTGCATGTTATTACAGTTATAAAAAAAATTGGATTATAAAAAACAATGCTAGTAATATGTGGCCACTAGGAAAATTTAGTTTAAGCCACTGATGAGTCAAGTGCAAATCTCACATGTTGTGGAGAAAGAAAGTGCAAAATATAAATTAAGTGTTTGTGATATAGATATTTGAAATTAACAAACACAACATGATATGAATAAATAGTTGACATTAAAAATACTTGCAAAATAATTTAGTTTTTAAAAAAAAATATGGACACATGTTTAAAAAGAGAAATTACAATAAATAAAATTTATAAATTACTTCAGTAGATAAATTGACTAGCAGAAGCTCACATAATTTATTTGATATTTTAATATGAAAGTTTGCTAATCAATTGTTTAAATTGTTTTTAAAGTAAAAATACTGGAGTATCAATCCATATATTTAACTTCATATGCAATGCAAAGGTAAACTTCATAGTAAATATATATTTATTTATCCACCAAAATTGACATTAAGTTCTATGCACTAAGGTAATACTGACAAAATTTGGCCAAATATATAAATTTAAAAATTCTTAAAAGGTTTTGCCATATAATTGTTTATTTGTTTGAAAAATAAACTGCAGACTAATTAATACTAGACATGTGTGACAGTAATGAATCCACCAGTATCATAGTTGAAATTAAAAACTATTTCTTAAGTGTCATAAACATAGTCACTTCACAAAATAGGGTGATATATGAATGTTAGTATAAGTTAAAAAC
The DNA here is from genome assembly GCA_902141385.1 of Timema californicum. NCBI lineage: Eukaryota > Metazoa > Arthropoda > Insecta > Phasmatodea > Timematidae > Timema > Timema californicum. The sequence continues at coordinate 326,757 of CABFOW010000108.1, read as the reverse complement.
TACACAAACTTGACACCTTTGCACTCTGGGCCATAGTGAATTGTGGTTAAAAGCGCACATATCTCCATTAAAAATTAAATGGCCTTGTTTAATTCTTCCCTAATTTTATCATTCTATACTAAAGCCAAACAATACGTGTGAATTATATATTTTAAAAGTTATTTTTATATGATACTATGTAGTACCATAATGGTACACTGTAAGTGGTGTGGTCTTAAACTTTTTCCATTTTTTGTCAGTTTTTTTTACTTGATCTTTAAATTATCACAATGTTATTTGAAATATTTTAGTTGTTATATCAGTGATTATTAAAAAATCTTGATTTAAATAAATTATATTTTATTCAATGTTTAGCTTGCTTTAGATAGGCCTTAAAGAATATTGAATCAAAACTCCAAACTTTAGTTTATTAAAATTAGTATGCTCTTGCTTGAAGCTTTTATTTAAATTAGATTAGGAAAACAATTAATTTTGTGTGCAATATCAAAAGTTGATATCATAATTGGTAAAAAATAAATTAGCATTATTAAAACCACCCCAACTTGAAAATATATAATAATCTTACTAAAAAACTTAACCACATGTGCAGGCCTACAGGTTATGAGCAGCATAACAAATAACTTATTTTCATCATATATATATAAATAAATGAAATGGTTAAGCATTTTTATATTCACATGTAGACAGTTATGAGCACCATTCAGTGTTAACGTTTAATATAACAAAGAACATCATTTTCTTGTCAAATATATATATATATATATATGTTCAAGCATTTTCATTGCACTAATAGCATACCAACTACTCAGTCATTTTAGAGCAGTCTTTTAATAGACTCAACACAATTGAAGATTAAACATATTAATTTTATAGTGTGTAATTTATATGTACACTTGAAGGAAAACAAATTAAGAATGAGCTCAAAGAGTTTTGTTTTCAGTTATGTGACCCACATAAAATAATATTGTTGGCCAAAAATAGTGTGTTTTTCCTATTTATTGATTACACCAAGAGAATATTAAAAGAGTTGGTATTTCCAAATTCCCTCCCCCTTCCAGCCCCTAAAAAAGTAGTTTTCAATATATTTGTTTATCAATTTGTCGTAGCCTCAAAGTTTCATTGTACTTGGTGTTGATCTTAGAATACTGGTACTGTATGTTTCGTGTTGCTGCTAACATATATCGGGTTCAAATATGTTAACCTTTTAAATACTAATATCTTGTTTTGTTCCAAAATAGTCAAGTGTAAAAGTGTATCAAATCAACTTTAAATAGGTACAGTAGCACTTTGCAGTAACAAGGTTGAACGGGGGGGGGCCTTATATTTACATCATCCTTACAAGCTATTATTAAAAAAGGCTTAAGACAAAATCAAATATTAGGAATAATAGTTTAAAAATACAAACAATGTACATTCACATTTTATTGCACAAAAAATAGATCAGTGAAGAAATAATGTGTTCTTTAAGTAGGTCACCCCCATATACTACTAGGAAGACATTCATAAGGGTCCATGAAGTCATAGCATGTGTTGAAATATTGAACCAGGCAGAGACTGATAGGATGATTTATTCATACAATAAGGTTTGCACTATAACAGACTGTCCCTCAGCCCAGTGCTCCCCAAACAATGTCACAGTGGTAAACCAGGTGTATTGTATGGCCACAGCCCAGAGCACCATGCATCATTGTTCAATAAGAACACGAATGAAGTTGGTACTAGAAGTGGTCGTGGGTCGTTTGTGTCTATTACTTACTCAAACATATCTATAATTTAGATACATCTGAAAATTCAAAAGCTTTCGCGTTATGTTAGAGTTAGGGTTTACCCAAATAACTAATGGCTTGAATTAGATGTTTACACATGTTAAAAAAAGGCACAGAAAGCAAACTTCAAACTTAAATCTTGGAACATTTGAAGTTACTTCAGGACAACTGTTGGACTGGGTGTGTATCCATTTTCTGATACCGCAGAGGATTCACAAATCAAAACAGTGTGCCACAGTAATTTTATGCTTGTGAAGTGCACCGAGAACTTAAAAAGTTTGCTGAATCCTGTCTTAGCTAATTGTTTAACTCGCCCATTGTGGTTAGTAGATATATTGGCAAAATTGTATTCATGTCTCTGTACTAAATACAAGTTGCAGACATAGTTCCTAGATGGCATTAGTATAGTATAATGGTAGCCATGTGTTTTACTACAGATAAACTAAATAGCAGCAGTACTATGTTTGTTTGGGCAGTGTTACGATTGTTTTGAAGGCCATGAATATATTAGAGTAATTTATTCATGATTCTATACAAACAACCCTTATTAAAAATCACACTATACTAAATTTATTTGTAAAATATTTGTTAGTGAAAATCTTTCATGTCCACACATTAATACACATTTAGTTATTCTGTGACTACATGCCCAGAGTACAAAAGCCAAATTTTATCATACAACTTGAACCCCATTTAGAAAATTGTTTTTGATAAATTAAATTACAAGTCAATTTTAAGGAATAACTTCTAAATTGAGAGCTTTATCTTGCAATGCAATTTATAGTGTTGATAAGCTACTCTTTAAATAGTTTTTGAATAAGTTTTCTCTAATTAAAATAAATCCTTTCATAGTAACATTATATAATATTTGTTCAAAATAGGATATACCTAAAATCACTTTGTATTCATTCTTACCTGATAAGTCTTAAAATATTTATTTAATGAAATATAGATTCACCTTATTTGTTTGTCACAATAAACAGAATATGTAAAAATAAACTAAATAGTAGTAATAATAAAGGATGAAAAAAGTAGATTAAAGTATCAAATGGAAATAAGATCTCCAAGCACCATTAGTTTATTTTTATCATATTGCGCTCAGTTTTCATATATTAAAATGTGTGCCCTTAGGTCCTAGTACAATATTTTAATGGCAGAAAAAAAAATGTTGAGAATTTTTTTAAATTCTTTATATTCAAATGTTAACAGTTTTTTAATAGAACAATATTCCATGTTTGTAGTAAAAATAGAAAATACTTTTTTTTTAATTGTTCCATTAACTAATTGATTTCTATAGTTGTATAAATAAGTATTTTTATATAGTACTTACATTGGGATTGCTATGTACAACACTGCCAATAATAGGAAAATATTTACAATAAAATATTTAGTAGGTAACTATATGAAGATATACTAAATTTTTTTAACAATGTAACATGCCATTAAAACAACAGAATATTACAGTTTGCTTGTTTTTCACACACAATTTTCTGATGAAATAACAGGTTCAAAAAATTTATATTATTTACTATTACTAATTTCCTGATATGTCACATTCTTCTTAAAAAAGAAGTCTTTATGTAAAGTAATTCAGTTTATTTCCAGAGCTATGGATTATATTACTTTAGACATTATATTGATTGCTTAATTAATTAGTTAATCTGAATTGAACAATAAAAAAGTGAGATTTCCAATTGAATTTATTGACTGTTCATTAAAGTTTATGGTAAATATCAAATAATTGAAATGTGTTACTAAGCACTTCATAAACAACAGTGATTCTATTTACTTTTCATATACTTTGATTACTTTCCATTATTTCTACAAACTGGTTTACATATGACTAATTCGAAGAGAAAATGTTCATTTGGCACATTTACAGTCACTAGATGTTTAAACTGATGCACTGAACACATTGTAGTTCAACCCCAAATTGGAGTGGCAGTGTTTGTCTAGTGAGGTGTCGTGGGACGTTCAGACCAATGATTCTCTCTAAGGTTCCCAGCCAACAAAGGGGACTCTGTAGGACTCCGAGAGTTATACCTTTAGAAAAAAAAGTGTTCAGTGTCATAACTATAAAAGTAGTAAGATAAAATAATTGTGTGCAAATTAATATGAAGAGGAGTGTAAGAAAGGGGATAAGGGATTTATAACAAATGAAAAGATATCAATATTTGTATGCATAGAAAAAAAAGAGTAAAATTATATATCCAAACAGTAAGGAGAGGTTTTCCTTACCAAGAGAAAGTGATTCAATATCTTTGAGTCAGAAAATAGTTTTGTTAGAAACTATGAAAAATGCATAACCAAAATAAATATTGCAGACTATCAGAATTACTCTGTGCTGTAAGGTTTTTTCTTAACATATAAATTATTGGTGCATAAACAGATGAATAAACCAGTTAAAACAATCTTACCTGTTGTACTTCCCATGAATAGAGGCATCCCCTCCTGCTGATCTATGCCTGGACAAAGTGTTTGAGTAGTCTCCAACTGGTGTAAGGCTGCTTCCTAGCCTCCCTGTTGACACAGACATACCATCCCACGCTGTCGGAACTCGCAATGAGCTGTACAACCCTGGTAGCATTGACAAACTTCGACGAGAATCCTTGAGGAAATCTGCTGGTCTTGAAAGACGTCTCTCAGTCCTTGGGATGCCCCCATACAAAGAAGTTGAGTTATCTGGAGGATTGTAAGAATACCCACCAACCTCAGAGCTCTTAGTGTGGTGAGTAGGGATTGATCTCAACCTATTCATAGCATTGCCATCAACATATTTAGAGTAAACATCAGTCAACACTTGGGATGAGCTTTCTCTCTCAGGAACATTGTTATTAGTTTCTAAAACTGTCATATCTTGAGAATTTTCAACAAGTTTCGAAGGTACATTTTCAACGTGGCCATTCGGAATATTACAATTGTTGCTGTTCATTGTAAAGTTATTATCATGTTCACCATTAGAGTTGACATAGTAGTCTTTAAAGGGTATTGGTGACTTCTTGCCATAAGGCAAGTCATTATCTGCTCTAAAAGAATCATGTGAAGGTATGTCTTCATGTTGAAAGCTACCGACTTTGGAAGAATGAGCCTTTTTTGAATTGTGAGAACTATATGGATCTACATTAGATGAGAGGTATGATGAAGATAAAATAGGAACAGAAGATTTGCGATTTTTTCTTTTTATGTCATTGAATCGTGTGTAGAAACTCTTGCGGCGTATCCGATCACATACACTTTCCTCGGTGTCCTCACTTACCCCAGAAACCGGAATTGGAGATGTAGGATACTCGTGGCCATCTACATCTGAGCAAACTGACCAAGAGTCAAAACTCTGACTTCCAGATTCATCCGCTGGGGACAGCAAAGATGACGAATCATCAGCTGGATAGGAAAGTGTATCTGATTTCTTCATTCCTGCAAACTTCATTTCATCATCATTTAAACTAAATTCATTCAGTGGTGAGATATTTGGTTCGGTAGGCAATATGTTTGGAGAGTTGTTTGTTGATTGAGGATTACTTTGACTGGGTATAGCAGGTGCCATTTTACCAGATTCCCACTCTTTATTTAGCATATGTTTGTTTGACTGTGGAATCTTACTACCCCCAGAAACATTATTTACTATCTTGTTGGCAGTGTCAGTAGTAGTGATATTCAAAAGTGGTATCTCTGTCAATCCTTTCAAACTAGTTGGACGTGGTATTGCTTTGCTATTTCCTGCCTTTAATAGTTCCTTTGGTATATTGGCAGTTGTATCCACCTTAATTCCTACATTTACCATTGGTTTAAAACCACCACCTTTTGTCAACCCTGAAGGTAGGGACTTGAACGAAACATTTTGAAGTAAATTTTTATCTAAATATTCTTCTGAAACTAAAGTTTCTTTTAAACTTTTACTTTTACATTGATCAATTTTAACAATTTTTGACACTTTACTCTCTACAGTGCCTAAACTTTCACTTTTCTGCTGAACGCCTTCTGATAGCTGTGCACTTACATTATTTTTATTTGGTGGTATTGTAGTTAAGGAAGAGTCATTTCGTGCATCAGAACAAGTTAATTTGTCAAAAGGCTTTGTTTTTTTGGTGACTTCCTTACCAGCCAAATTTTCTGGAGCTTTTACATCATTGTCAGAACACGTCCCAAAACTGTTTCTTTTCAATCTAAGGGGAGGTATTGGTGTATCATTCAACATATCGTCTATGGACGAAGACAAAACACCATCACTTTGTGATCCAGTATACATAGACTGTGTACGCTTCACTCGATTGATGACCATTGATTTTGGCCGTTGTTGTGATTTTTTTAATTGCGCGCCAGGTGTATCTTCAAGCTTTCGGAACAATCCTAAAACAGAGTTTACTTTGCTACCAAGCTTTGAGTTTGAAGCATTATTAAATTTTGACAAATGATTGCCGGTATGAGGAACAATACTACAATCATCGGCAGAGACGGCACGTTTTATTAGGTTTGATTCTGTTGTGATTAAATCACTACTACGTGGTCCCAAACTTCGTTCTCTTAATGAACGAATAGCCTTATCTACACGACTTTTACCTGACGTTGCAGATGGTATGTCATCACCTGTTGATCTAAATTTTTCTAGTTTCTTTTCTAAAGAGTGAAAGAAACGACTTTTGGCATTAGAAGTAGAGTTTTGTTTCTCAAATAAATCATTTTTCGTGCCACCATTCTTTCCCTTGGGCTTACTTTTTGAATCCTCTTCATGAGTAGAGTCTTCCACATCTTCGTTGGACAATTTTTTAATATCTTTTTTACTTGAATTATTTTTAATGTTATCCTTTGAATTAATGGTTTCCATTTTGCAGTTAACATGCAATTTATTTCCTTTTTCAAACTCTTTTTTGGGGGAAACATCTTTTCTTTTAGCATTCGCATCAACTGATGTTTTCTTCACATCATTTTCTAAGCGTGCTGCTTCAAGTTTTTCAACTATTTTCTTTTTTCTTGCTTTTGATTTTGCTTCCGCATCCGCTACTTTTTTAGCTTCTTTCTCTTTCACATATTCACTTTCTTCCCTAGGAGTGTCAAAGAAATCTGGCCTGAGAAACCTAGAAATACGTCGAGTACTTCCACTTGATTTTTTCTTTTCTTTAGTATCTTTGACAGTTTCACCAGTATTTCTATCAACTGAACCTGGCCTGAAGAATTTACTAAGTATGGATCGTTCAGGTGTGTTACGGGATGAAGTGACTGCCTTGGGCTCTTTATCCGTTTCTGATACTTGATAATCTTTCTTTGGTTTAACTTTGTCAATATCCCGACTCAATGACGAAGATCTGAAACGTAAGAGGGAAGGAATTTGGCTACGACTTTTGGGTTCTATATTTAATTTATTAGTAGAAGTGTTTGAATCAATATTTGTTGATGAAGGAGAATTAGTGTTTTGATTATCTTGACATGTATCTTCTGATATGCTTTTGCCACTTTCAAATCTCATACCTTCTGTATACTGGGTTGTAGCTGAAACATTTTTATTTGATCTAGTTTTAATCTTATTGTTTTCATTAGTATTAATGCTATGTGGCATTTTACTAGTTGATGATAAAACATCCATCATTTTATGGCAAGAGCCGTCACTATTTTTATGATTTATCACAGAATTTTGAGGACTATCAAGATTAATATCTTCACTACTTGCATGTTCTTGGATTCTTGAGTGAATCCGTTGATTCAATGAATCCAAGAGGCTTCCATTATCAGTTGAACTTTCTCTTGTATATAAGGACCCATTTTTTCTAGATTCAGTCCTTCGATGTGAAGAAACATAGGGTAGAGGTGGCAACACTTTATTTCCTTCAGCTATACGTTGGTTACTATATGAAGAATAATAATTTCCATAATCAGAAGCAGCACTGCTACGACGATATGCACTCGACAAACGATCTTTGTTTCTATTTTCAAGAATATCAAGAGTTCTTCGAGTCAGGGGTGCATAATCATAATCATGCTTATAAGAATGATCCCCAGCATCTGAAAAAGTTGAGTATCGAGAGGAAGATGGGGGGATGCTATCTTTGGATTCTAAAAGATTAAATGATCTTTGCGAGGAAGGCACATAATCAAATGTCCTAGTTCCACTGTGTGATCTATTCTCAGAACCACTCATCATTGATAAAGTTCTTGAGAGTCTTCTTGATGGACTTGTGTCACTGTTTTGAGAATCTAGAAGAGACTTCCTTGTTGGTGGAAGGTAGTCTCGATGGCTAGAAGATGACCCAGAGTCTTGGTATTGTCGGTGCAGTCGCTTGGACAAGCTTGGGGTATAGCTATGAGATGTTGAATCACTTAATTCATTGGCTGCATCATCATTGCCTCCATAGTCAGACCTTGGAGAACCTGACAATACATTAAACACATATTAAAAATAAAATATACACTACAACTGTATTTACAATGTAGTGACAAACACATATAAAACATTTGTTCTTGTGATCTTAATAAGTGTCAGCTCACTAAAATACAATACCACAAGACATTAGAGAACAGTTATTAAGGATTTAATTTAGTTTATAAATAACATTATAAGAATGTCCAATTGTTTTCAAATGTTACTAATAGAATTTCAAATAAAAAATGTGTCAAATAATTTTAGAAAAGAGTAAAACTGTTCCTTGGTCTTTGAAGAACAAAAAATGTGTATTGTATGGTTGACATTGTATAGAGTACATAGCTAAGAAGCAACAAAATCAGCAAGGTGTAATTATTTTACCAAAAAAAATATTTGTAGACAAATAGCTAGTAAATTTGTAATACCTAAACATGGACAAGGCCGTAGTTGCGGGGTTTGGGGTTTCAAAAAATAAACAAATTAAGGTACAAGTACAAATTAGAGGGCTGTGTTACCATAAAAAGAACTTTAGAGGGCTTCTAGAGGTGTTTGATATTAATAATTTTTCCTATACTTTGGCAGTTAGGGGGTTATGTTGTCATAAAAAAAAACACTTCAGATAGCTTCTAGAACTGTTTATAATTTAGAATTTTTTTTCTAGCCTTCGGTAACTGAGGGATGTGTCCCTAACCCCCCAGAAAATATTGGCTGGCTACAGCCTTGAACACAGAAGAGGTATACAATCTAAATAATTAACAAAACGGAGCCAAATGGCTAGATTCTGTTATAAAGTACAAGAAGTCAAGACCATGTAAACTACACACCCACATTGAAAAAAACATAAACCAACCCATCAAAAAATAATAGCAATTTTGGAAACCGTATTTATTTCATCTCTTTTAAATGTATTTTATAATTTTAATGTGGGTGTTGAGTTGTTATGGTATTGATGCATCTTTTCACAACTCAAACAAATATTTGTTCTATCTTTAGTGAAAGTATCGTTAGAATGAAAAATTAAAAAAATTAAAAATTGTAAACATAAATTTAATTGATTATTATAAAATAGTGAGTTTGAACACATCTTTTACTAGAAAAAATAGACTTAATCTTAGACTCAGCTAATTTGAAGATGGCAGAGAATGCAGCGCAATTATTTTCATTATGTCTATAAACACAACAAAAAAAATATTAAAAATTAACACACAGAATAGAAACTACCAATGATATTTTTAATAACTAAGGTTTCAATATAAAGATAAAAACATTACTAGGTTATAGCTAATTTCACAAAAATTACATTTACTTTTCTAAAATATTGGTAGTAAAAAATAATATCTGCATGTAGAGTAAAAAAAAGCTAAAAAATGGGTGAGAGAACAAAAATCAAACCAAATTACTGGGAACAGACATGAGTATTAGGAGACGTTACCACAAATAAATAAAAAATGCTATCACCTTGTTTTCACTAGTAATCAAAAGGATTTTAATTGAGGCAAATACTTGATATTGCTTAAATCTGTGAGATAAAATATTTCACTGTAAAATAAAACGAAAAACATTTATAAAATCAAAATGTTAAATTAATATTGTAATCATAAAATAAAAAGTATGTGAGAATAATAAGTAAGAGTCCTGCTCATTAATTTAAAAAAAAAGAATGTTAATTAGTTTTGATTTAATTTTGTAAAAAAAAAAAGAAGTTTTTCAAGAAAGGTCAAGGGCACAAAGTTATGAGTACAAGTTCATATTAAAATAGGTTATGGTATTTTACAATTTTGTAAACCACTAAAACACTACACAACAGTAAAATCCCGTGTATCTGTTGTGTAGTTTCAAATAAAATGGATTAGTTATTTCTTTTTACTAGGGATGTCAAGGTACCCGTTTTACTTGATTCCAATTCTTAAGTTCAACCTCGATTTTTCGATTCTCGATTTCGATTCCTATTCTTCAACATTTTCTTTTTCATTATTTTTCCAAGCATTATTGTATGGAAATTCTAAAATACCTGATACTCTGCTCCCCCTTCAATGCAAAACTTGGACTTTACCATTAGACATGGTCGCTTGAAGCTTTAATCTCACAATTCTATAGCTCTTTATTAATATTTATTGAACACACTAAAAGTCCTCAAAACTAAAAATTAAAACTAAAAATTTAAATAAACTCAAAATTAATACAATTAATTGTGGATTTTCTAATGGAAATAAGAAAAAATGTCACGCGTTACAAAAAATTTAAGTCGTCTGTCCACCATAACTGATCTTACGAACGTTAGCTTGCCAGAAATTAGTGATGAAGTTTTGGCAACAATATATCGATAATCAATTGAATTGAATAAATATAGTTTTTTTGCTCTATTCTTATTAACTACATCGATTTTTGATTTATTTTTATTGAACTTATTTTATTTAAGGGGCTAGATAAAGTATTAAAAATTGAAAAGTGACAACTAATATAACTACATGAAAGCGGCCTTTTTGATATGATGATCATGATAGATGTATCGATATATTACAAAAAATTACCATCCCTAGTCTACGTACATATTATATATAGATTGTTTGTTTAGAATCGATTAATATATTCTGACAGTCTCACTTAACTTTTACTTTCTTTTTAAAAGTGTGTCAAAGTTGATGAGTTCTCTTGCTACTGTCATAATTTCAGGTCGTATTATATTCCAGACCATTTATTTTTCATGTAGAACACTTCAAAGTGTTAGGTTCATATTATATTCAGCTCTTTACGGTATCTTTACAATTTGCCGGCATTTAAGTGAAAGGGCAACTAAACTAATATGAGAGATAATCGATTATTACCCATTTTGAATGTTGCCGTTATGTTTGGATACCAGTTTTATTGAGAGGTAAGAATTAAAGTAGCGAGAATCATAATATTAAGATTGATTCCCAATTCTTTCGATACCAGTAAGAATCGAGGGTATAGAGTTTGACAGCCCTACTTTTTACGTATAACAATGTTTTTAAAAACAACCAGTATGAAACATGTTGAATTAGCAACCCTTTAAATATACTGTATTAAGATAAATGGGATTGAGCAAGAACTATCCACTGCAGTATTTCTTAGAAAAATAATCGAATAGGTCCCAAATGTGTACTTAATAAAATTAATTAAACGTTTTTCTTTATATTCCTGTTATGAACATAAAAGAATGTACTTATATAGCTTATGTGAGTTCATTTCACACCAAAAAGTTAATTATGTGGACTTAATAAAATGAATCAAACGTTTTTCTTTATATTCCTGTTATGAACATAAAAAAATGCAGGCCTACTTATATAGCTTATGTGAGTTCATTTCACACCAAAAAGTTAATTATGTGGACATGGGTCCTCAAGATTTTCCAATTTATAATTTCAGCGTGATTCAAATTTGTGACACATTTTAATATTGACATGTGAATTATAAAACTAAATCAAAACTATCTATAGTGAAACCAAGGCTTGCATTTGATTGATGCTATTGAAAGAGTAAGAAGGTTTCGGTACATACAGGCAGCATGAGTGAGTAGTAGTACAGTAGTGGCTAATAGGTGGCAGTAGTGGTGTTGTTGGAGGGACGCGTGCCCCCTCTACCCCCCGGGACATGCACGGTCACACGCACGCTTGCTGCAATCAAGCCACAACACAAAACAAACACGCTACAGTCTGCATAATGCTTTTCGCTTCATTCCACAACAAGACTTGGTATCGACCTGACTAAGAGATTCTGAATAGCTTGACTAGCAACTGACCTGATTGTGCGCCCTACATATAGCCGATATTCAGATGTCAGCCAATCCCCATCCCCCCACCCTGAACCTCTTGTTATTTGTAGCCTATACTAGAAGATTAGTTGACACTTGAGACTAAAGTACAAATATGGCCCAGAAAGATCCCAAAACCGTATTAAATTAATACAGTAGTCAATTTGTGAGGCCTAGAGGTGTTTTATATAAGATCCTTGTTTCCAAGTAAACTATTTATTTAAATGACTGTGTCTCTGTCATGTAATCGTTAAGTATGTAGATTTAATAATAAATAAATGTAGGAATAAATTAAACTTTGAGGTCAAACCTTTGACTATTTCAGATTTTCAATAATTTAGACTTCTTTAATCAAGTTATATTCTCTCCGTGGTATGTTTTTAATTTAAAAATATTTTTGTGCCACCTTTTGAAAATTTATCTGAGATTTTTTCTTTTAACTCCATTTACAACCATTTATTTTGTAGAATCTTTACTTTAAGAAACGTATTTTAGTCTGAGTAAAAGCCTATTACTTATTTACAATGTGTTTTTCGAGGGAGGAAAACGACTCAATGAATGAGTTTGCTGTAAGGCAATTTTGTTAAAGAATATGAAGGCAAGTCATTGTGTAGTCAAAAGAGATTTTTTACAGACACTAATCATACAAATCAAATCATTACTTCAACACTTATTGACATTACATGTAAAACTATAGTAGTAAAACATTAAATAATAAAATAAAAATATTTAAGTGCTAGTGAGAATATGTGACCCCTAACAAAAAAAAAAAGTACCTAATTTTTAATAGCTTGCTTGCACCCTCTAAGGTATAGATGTCACCCATAGAAGCAAAGTTTAGTGAAAGATTTGTGCTCAAAATTTAGTCTCAAAAGCATATTTGCACTAAAAATCTCTTTAACAAGAATCTAGAGGAAATATGAATGGATGGTAAGTAGTAAATACAATAGTAAAATAGATAATTTAAGAGAATTTAGAGCAATTAGAGGAAACAGATTAATAAGTTAAAATAAGCAGTAAAAGTGTACTCTCCAAAATCACAGCTCCTTAATGGTAGATTATTTTGTTAACATTTTGTATAAATTAAAGGATGTGTTACGTAATGTGGTACATTCATACTTCTCATTTCAGTTTTCAGTTAACCTCTGGGTAAGTTTATAAATGGACTATAAAAGCTAGGTCCATGCCTTTTTAGCAAGAAAGTACTAGGCAGGAGAGCGGAACAAAGGTGTTGTCGTAACAAATTTAGTAAATTAATTATTTTTAAGTTATAAATTATAATGAAGAACGATAACCTTACTACACCTATTTGAAATAATTGCCCTTTGATAAATGTTTAATATCGTTGTGTGTAACTCATACTCTTCTACCACTATGCTACTCCATTATCTTAAAAAATGGTCCAAGTTGTCTGGTCATGTCGAGATGGATATCAGGAGTGTTCTCCTTAATATTACAAATAGTTTTAAAAGTGTATCAATATGTTTTAGTAAAAATTCATTTTTCCTCCTAAAGCATTATTTTAAATATTGATGATTTTATAAATTTTATTAAAACGTTATAAAAAAATGACAGTTTTTAAAAATGAAGATGAGATGTAGTAGGAAAGGAAACTTTGTTTGTCCACTATAATATTACTATGGTTAAATTCTTCAAATTTATCATATAGTGAATAAAAATTATTTTAAAAATTACCTCTGGTAGTGGTGTTGGTTCTTAAAACAAAATTTTAGTTTGAAAAGTTTATAAAATTTTAAATATTGAATTGCTCCACCTTATATACAGACTGAAGATTATGAAAATATCAAAGGATCTTTAATGCCAATGAATTCATGAATGCATGATGTTTAAACTTTAACAACATTTAAACAATGATTTTAGCCTCTTTAAAAAAAATCTTTTAAACGGTTTTGATATTTTATAGCAGCCAACAACATTGCCAACGTAATATTTATATTGATTTTTATTCTTTATATGATGATAAACAACATGATACAAAGACTGTTTTGAGTGTAAAAGTGAAATAATAATTTTTCCCTTAAAAAGAGTCATGTTTGCTATATAGGACACGTCCTGATTACAATACTCCTCCCATGGTCTGCCCCAATTTGTTTGAATAGGAAAGATGATTATTTAATGTTACACTAAAATGCTCTGGTTAGAAATCATTCCCATTAATCACAACAAATTGTAAAAATTAAGGCACACACAGGTTATACAAATGCAAACAATACCCATGCAGTCAAAAAAGAATTGTATAGATATAATGATTAAAATCAAACACAATTTAAAAATAAAAACAATTAAGCTATGTGTCATAGTTTGGAATTAAATATTTTTGCCACAAATTTCAAAATTAACAAATATTTAAAATTTGATGGAAAAAAAGTGTTATTTTTTTCCTTTTGATAAAATACTTATTGGTGATGGGGAAATAATTATAAAAAAATCTTCAATTTTTGTTTATAAAAAACACAAAACAATATAATCAACTACAAACTTAAGCCTTGTTAACTTGTTTAATCAGACAAATGTGAATAATATTGTACAACCAATGAATGTTGTAAATTAGTATTTCACAATGGAGGAAACAAAAGTTAAATAAGGGCCAATCAAATTTGTTATTTGTTTAAAAATGAGGTGGCCCAGTGGCTAAATAATTTTATAATAATGAAAGAGAAAATGTAAAAAAAGAAAAAGGACAAGTAAACTAATAAGGGTAAATTTAATTAAGAAACTCCACTTAGGAAAAGGTTAAAAATGTGGGAAGAATCCAATGCACAGCGGTGACCTCGTCTTCCTTTCTTCTGTCTTTTATAGTAGAAGTAGAGACACACACATTTAAACACAAATAGATTAATGTTTAGACATTGTTGCATTTATCAAACACAAAGAGAGATTACTCGTGTGTGTGTGTGTGTGTGTGTCTACTTTCTATAGAAGACAGAAGAAAGGAAGAAGATGTCACCTTTGTACATTGGATTCTTCCCACACTTTTCCTCTTTCCCTAGGTGGGGTTTCTTAATCAAATTTACTTTTAGTAGTTTATTTTTCCTTTTTCCTTATTTTTATCAATTTCCATTATTATGAAATTATTTTTTTATTTATAAGAATATAGAATTCTCACAACCGTTAGGTCTATCAAAAATAACAATGTGTGATGGAAGAAAATGTATATTAATTTAAAACATATTCAACCAAATGTGAAAAAGACACAAAGCCAACATCTTTGGGTGTGTGAATTAAGTTTTCAATAAATTCAACTAATAAGTGTGTATAATGATTTGTATAATGGGACAAGAAATCAGGCAGGGAAAATCACAAGAAGGTGATGTTTATTTTTACAATATACACTAAATGATTTAAAATTCAAATGGGGTGGTGTAAACCATAAATAATCAAGAAACAGTGTTCCAAGAAAATATTAAGTCACTAAGGGCAATATTAAAACATAGACGTTTAATATACTGAAATTTTTATTTCAAAATATTTAAATTTTGATAAAAGATTATCTCAACAGCCAGAAGTAGTGCCTTGAGTAATTCTAGTAATTGGATATAAAGCTTAAGTTAGTCAAAAGATCAAACACACACTTTACAAATGTAAAATACAAATTCCTTTAACAACTAAACTTTTGCATTCGGCTAAATACAATATTGATTTACAAATACCTACTTGAGAAATAATAGCTGCCCCCTCCTAATGCAACCCTCTATAGCTTATTTGCAGTGTTTCACCAGGAAATTGTATTTTACAACCAAACAAGCAAAGAGGATACAGAGTTCATTGTGTACAATATCTTCTTGTTTAAGCAATTGTGTGTTTAAAAAACTATTTTTGAGTATTTATTCAATTATTAAATATCGATAGTCTATAAAATAATACCTTTTCAACATGAATACCTTAAAACAACTAAAAAATCCCACATAAATGACACAAACCATGAAAATATGACCTTTAATCCCATAATGACCAAAATAACCAAATAAAACTACCAATAAAAAATATACATTTTTACAACAAGGAGCTTATGAACAGAGTTTTATGTAATTATGAACATTGTATGTGACGAACTAATAGATAACATGTCATAAAAATTCAACCCCTGTATATAAATAATTTTAAGGCACTAAAACTTATGTAGAGTAATGCAAAATTGTTGAATTACGTACTAGTGACTAAAACGAAAATTGTTAACTTGAAGAAAATACATTTTGCAGTTAGCATTTTGATGAACTTATTAAATTAGTGAATAAAACCCAAAAAATATAAATGGTTATGAACAAAGTTAAACATAATAGAGCTTAGTGTTTGACACCAAAATATTAGAAGATAAATAGAATTATTAATTTTTCTATTCAAGAGGTCTTACTACCAATTGAGGCTACCTGCTAGTAATTAAGAAAGATAAATTAAATAATATTCACAAATCAATTTGAGTGCAATAAAACTTGATTAAAAATTGAAAGCATTATTGAGAAAAAAAGCTCCATATTATATCCATGTTAGTTGGAGGGACAAACAAACATACTGTCTCACCAATACCCGTACAAACCTCGAGGGGTCGGCCCTTTCATGGTATTGGCTGTCTCACTTTGCATACTGTCTGCATCTGTAGCATCTCGACTGACACTGCGTCTCCACGGGGCACTACTCAAGTCGGCTTCACGGCTGAATGGTCGGGAGAATTGAGAGCTGTCTGACACTCGTCTTCACAACATATAAAAGTAAATAAAACACTGTATACTGATATCATATTCTGAAAATTGAAAAATGACACCTGGACACGGGAATTGAACCCGGGACCTTCGGCTTAGTACGCCAATGCTCTTACCACTGAGCTATCCAGGATTCGTCCCGTGCCCATGGTCATTCTTCACTCATAGTTTAAGGCAAAGTCTAAGATGGACGTGTGAAAGTCGTCAGCTTATAAACATGTGATTATATAAGATCACAGCCATCAGACAACGCAGCCATTAACGACTCGGTAGTTGGCAATTTAGCAGCCATTCGACAATTATATATATAATTGTGCAGGATCTTGCATATATTAATGAAACAATAGCCGAAACTATTGTTAATGCATTTTAGTGGGGATATTCCCTCTTAGATATCATATTCTGAAAATTGAAAAATGACACCTGGACACGGGAATCGAACCCGGGACCTTCGGCTTAGTACGCCAATGCTCTTACCACTGAGCTATCCAGGATTCG
>CABFOW010000108.1:253918-309425 GCA_902141385.1 Timema californicum | reverse complement strand
GCCTTAAACTATGAGTGAAGAATGACCATGGGCACGGGACGAATCCTGGATAGCTCAGTGGTAAGAGCATTGGCGTACTAAGCCGAAGGTCCCGGGTTCGATTCCCGTGTCCAGGTGTCATTTTTCAATTTTCAGAATATGATATCTAAGAGGGAATATCCCCACTAAAATGCATTAACAATAGTTTCGGCTATTGTTTCATTAATTACTGTATACTGAGCTAAAATTTTATGCATGAAAGTATTATTACTAATCAGAATCTAATAAGTAAAAATTTATGAATATCATTAAATCGTGTTGAGTAAATTAATAATTCCTGTCTGATGACAAAATTTGACAGATTTTTTTTTACAAATATGAAAACAAATTGACATGCAAACACATATAATTTATAATAATATGAAGATGACTAATAAAATAAATCAAGTATGAAATTATATGGTACAGTATATATTATCACTAATTTTTAAACTATATTTCTCTGGCTTTACTATATCTGTTCAATTTTAGCTATACTGTAATTATTTAAGGATGAACCCTCTTCACTTTTGAAGTGCATAATTTTACACACTCTCTTTTAAACTCTTCTATTTAGAACTACAAAATCAAAACCTATTTATCCATTAAATTACAGCAGGTGTATCTGTTGTAATTTATGAGAACTAATAGGTTTCCATTTTCATTAGATAGTTATGTATCCAGATTTGATATTTATTATTTATACTACACTTAAAATGGCCACAGCTCAAACTATTCATGTATATTTATTATTATTATAACTGTATACTTTAATGCTAGCACTAGCTAGTATTTATTATATTAATTTTTAATTAGTGTCTTACTTTTTATTTTAGCACTGCATCTTACCACTTGTTCGAGCTCTATGCTTAAGTACTAATTACACTAGTGGGTTAGGAATTGGGAAGGTTGGATTTAGTGAAAGTGAACACACATTTGCATATAGAGTGTGTGGAAAACCATTTAGGATTCTCCCCCACCCCCAGTTCACCCGACCGAGATTTGAAACTAGATTTCCCATCATTGGCAGTCTAGTCTACTGCAAGAGTAGTGAATTAGACCACGCGACCACCAAAGCGGGTATTGCTTACTACCTGTTCAGGTTATATACAATGACAAAATTAATATTAAATTTAAGAAAGATAAGCTTAATAGTATGTTCAGCAATAAAGAAAAAATATCATAGTTTAACATGAATTTCATCTCTTGAAAACAAAATATCAAACTAATTTTTTTAACTCATTATTTTTGTTCTAACTTGTGCTTTAAAAAATAATAATGAATGTATTATTTTTTTGTTCTAAGCATAATTTTTTATATAAAATTATAAAGAGAACAAAGTGAAAAGTATTATATTAGTCTACAAGTAAAGCACATTAGTATATTTACTATCTATAATTCTGTTTAAAAAAAATCCTGTTTATGTTTAGCTAATCTTGAAACCAAAAAGTCTATTTGCAAAATTGAATTAGTTTTATGAAACTATTTACTAAGTTTGACCTTCTATTTTTTTTAAAAAAAAGCTTGATAATTTTTTAGTATTATAGATTAAATTTAAATTTATAATGTCAAACATTCAAATAGAGATAAAATGGATGGGTGTCGTAGGTTGGAAGCATGCTGGGGAAACTGTATATTAAAACACACCAGCAAATTAAATCACTAGTATAATAATTCAAATCTATGTTATTTGAGATGTTAAGACAAATTCAAATCTTTTTTGATTTATAATTTTATATATATTGACAATTACACGTTTTGTAAACTATATATATGCCTTAAGCATAGACAAAAAAAACATAATTTGATGTCAATATTTATATTACTTACTTATATGATGATACAGTCCATTTTTTTGCTGATAAACGAAAGCTAACAAGAAGAGATTTATAATGTTATTGAGAAATAAAGCTTTATTATAATGAAATACCTAGCTAATTGACACACCATAAAAATATTAACATAACACAATTATTCCACATATAATTCCACATTTAAGATTCAATAGGTTATTTGTGAATATCACCACAAACACCCATTCATTTTATTCTATATTTATATTAATTTTGTTACATAATATAAAGAAAACCTTATTTCACTTTTCGGATATATTTTGTTATAAATGGAACCAGGTTTAGGAAAGAAATAGATTAAAAAGAAACAATTTTTTTTTGTGAATTTTTAGCAAACATGTTGGAACACAATAATCATTATCACTATAAATGTAACTTATTCCTTTGAACTTCTGTGACCAGGTCAGTTTAGTAAAATGCCTCCATCTTCCTCTATCCTTCCAACCTTCTTCCTCCTTTATCCTCCTCTTATTTGCAACTTCTTGGCTTCCCTTGAAGTATTTTTCCTACATATTTCATTTCCATAATTTTCTTTGGCATCCTAGCATTTTCCATCCTCATTACATACCCAATTTCTCTAGAATTAATGTTATTTATTATTATTATTATTATTATTGTTATTATTAGCACCGCGTCTTACTACCCGTTCGGGTTATACGCACTTACGCTAATAATNGTAGGGTGATTGTGAGATGAAATGAAGGACCTACAGTTTAACGTGGAATCCGAACCACGGTGGAGACCTGGCATTCCTCACATTCACAAGATGTCTTGTCAGAGGTGAAGGAAGGGTTTGGTAATCAGATAAATCTTTGCCGGGACCGGGGATTGAACCCCGGCCGCCAGCATAGAAGTCTGACACCTTACCCCTAGACCACCAGGTCACCAATTAATGTTATTATCATAGTCTTTAATATGTTTTATTACTTCAAAGCTATAGCATTCACATTTTTAACTTTTTCATTATTATTAACAGCTAAGAAATACTGTTCATGACTTTACTTACTTATACAAAACTTCAAAAAAATATATCAGCTTCAATTTTTCCCCGAAAAAAGTTCCTGCTTTGAAAATAATGAAGCTTAACCAATAAAAAAATATTGACCGCTAAATACTCCAGTTATGTTCAATTATTGCCATTCTAAGCTATTGAAAATAAATGATAATCATAAGAAAGAATCCGAAGTTTTTTAAGCATAGCGTCTAACTACCCGTTTGGGTTATACGCCTATCCACTAATTATGCAAATGGATTTAAGGATTAGGAAGGTTATATTTAGTGGAAGTTTACCCACATTTGTATGGAAGGAGAGTGGAAAGCCATTTTGGGGAAAAACCTCAGGAGACCTACACTGAACTAAGATTCAAACCTCGAGCTTCCTGTCATCGGCAGCTGAAGTAGTTGAAATGTAGGCTATGTTATGATAATTCTATTTTTCAGATTAGAAAGAAATATTACAAAAAATTGTGCAATAAAACATTTTATTAAATTAAGCACAGTAAAATAGGTATTCTTTTAAACATAAAAACCACTATCAAAAAATATTTCAACTTAAATTTGGCTTACAGAATATTTAATATTAGATTTGAGTTCACTTAAAATTTTAAAATTGGACTTCGTACAGCCCTAGTAACTATCAACTTTATTGATTTGAGAAAAAAAAAATCTGACCCCTCTCAAGTACAGGTATCATGGCTTGCATTTTTCCACTCATCAAGATACACTTCCTGTTTCTTTCTTTTTTATATACATATAATATACCTCAAAATTGCAAAGAGGTTTTCCTTAAATAATTAGATTACATTACATTCCCTTTCTTTATCTGTTGGTTTCAGGATTTAAATAATTGTGTTACACATTCCATATACCCTTTGAATTCCTAGAAACTAGCTAATAAGTGGCTCAGTAAAGGAAAGTATAATTTAAGAGGCAACCAGTATCACTTTGCACAATTGTAGCTGTGTAATTAGTAAACTTTGTTCCTCTTTACAATGTCCAAAGAATATTTTGTTTACCGTTTATATGCAAATATTATTCTTACCAATCTTGACATATGATTTAAATACATATTTCTAATTGATAACGTGATTAAATTTGGTGAAATACTGTGCATTGATCAAACATGTAGCAGATAGAGAGGGCAGTACCACTTTACTGCTGCAGTGAAAGCAGGTAAGGGGTCATCCATAAACCATGTAAAGCTTTTTTCTTACCGTTTCAACCCCCCTCTCTCCTATCCCTAAATATAACATAGAGTAGACAATTATTCTGGCACCCCTCCCTTCTCCACAACCTATGTTATGTAACTTTTTACATCAAGAGTAAATATTATTTCATAGGAAAGCTTTGATTATATTTGGAAGAAGGTATTGGAAAGGTGGATGGAAACACATAAAAAGTGACGAACACAATATGGCTTTTACAATGAAAAGAAGAACACAGTTCACACTTTACATTGCTGCCATTGGACAAAGAGGTAATGGTTGCCTCTTAATGAAAATCAATCATCACCGCCCAATCCCCAACCTAGGTTTAACTATATCAGAACTCATCAGGGAGGAGTAAAGCGATATATTATATAGGAAAGCTTTTGTGACACTAAAAGAGGCACTTATATTTAATACGGGTCAGAATTGTAAGTTATTTAAAACTATGTTCTATGTTCATTTTGTATGTTTCTATCCATCTTTCCAAATATAACACAATTACCTCATATGTTCTATATTGCCATTTTGTGAATGTATAATGTGTAATTTTTTTAAAGTGTGATGTGTATTGTTCGGTTGGAGAGAAAGCTTAGCATTGAGGAACATTCACTATAATGATGAAATTTATTAACGGTGAAAACATAAACAATAATATTATTTTTTTCAAACTTAGACATAACACTACAATGTACCCACCCTACCCCCATGTAACACCATGTAGACATTAAAGTTCCTCTCTCCACCTCTCTCTCATCAGAGTTACGTGGTTTATAGATAACTCCTTAAAGGCACGAGAGAGTTAAGTGGATTACAGTACTCACCCAAGATTTCACAATGAAGAGAGGAAAGTTATTTGCAATTGAACAAGTTGTCCAAGATAATGTAAACAATTTATATTGACAGCATATTGTCCATGTTCTATCACCCACCATGGGTAACTGTTAATAAAAAGGTAAAAAAAACCAAAGACAAGTAATAAATGTTACTATTTGTGTCTCACCTGGTGGGATGGTCCCCATAAACATTACTGAAGAAACTTGATGCGGTGGGGTTAGCTGTGCTGGCTAGATGACTCATAAGGCGACTAGATGGGAAACCTGGTCTACCTCCATCTTCCACATTCAACCTCTGGGTCAGACTGCGCACCTAAATCCAGCAAACAAGTCACAAATTTATTTGATTGAGGGTTACCTGGCAGTTTAGGGTTAAGATGTTGGACTTCTGTGCTGGGGGTCCAGGGTTCAATCCTCGGTTCCAGCACAGATTTATACGATTGTCAAACCCTTCCTTCACCTCTGACAAGACGTGTATTAATCACAACTTGTGAATGTGTGGAATGCGAGGCCTCCACCGTGGTTCGGATTCCACGTTAAACTGTAGATCCTCTATTTCATCTCACAATCACCCTACAACCCGAATGGGTAGTAAGACGTGGTTTGATGATGATGATGATAATAATAATAATTTGATTTAGTGTAAAATGAATTTTAAGAATAAAAGCTGTTTATGTGTGATGTGCTCAAGTTTTCAGTGGCTGGGTGTTTATATTAGAGATGGCTCAGATCTTATATTTATCAAAACCAAATTTTAATTTTCTTTTGAATCAAGAATCCCAATTCGTATCATTGAATCTTTGAAGATTTACAATTTTAGATAAAGTGAAAATACCACAAATTTGATTCAAAGATAGTTTATGGCTTAAGGCAAGGAAGAGATGGGAGGAACAAATAGCACAGGAGGAATAATGGTGGTAGGACATAAGGAGATGGAGGCATTTTACTGAACAGACTTGGCCACAGGCTGGAAACAGTTCATGATGATGAGTATAAGGCTTGGTGCCACTGACGCATTATATTTTGTTTGTCATGTATATTACATCATAAATAACAAAGAGAACACTTTTCTTATCAAATCACTTATATTAATAAGGTTTATCCTCATGTAAGGACTATATAAAAGTAGAGAATAGCAAAGAGAATGATGGAGATGAAGTATTTAGGAAAAAGATTGCAAGGGAGACCAAGAAATAGATTGGAAGAGCAGAAATAGTGCAAATGAGAGAAGAATGTAAGCATTTAAGGGGAGAAGATGGGAGGCATTTTACTAAACTGACCCAAGCGTAGCTTGGAAACAGTTGTTGTTGATGATGATGATGATGTTTGTTTTATGTTTTTGCTACTCCCCAACTAAACACATCTAAATAATTCCTTTTATCAATTGTTTAAAAAGGTTATCTAAAGTAAAGGTATTCATTGCATTTGAGATACTTTTTTGAAATTTTTATGAATCTCAAATTTCTCAAACACCATAGGACTAAAGGGATTTGAGAATTCGAGCGTCCCACTTCTAATTTTAATAAAACAAAGCACCAGAATTTTTTTGCTTAACTACTTTGCAGCAACTGGCCAACTAGTAACTATATAAACAACAGCAAATATATTTTTAATCAAGTAAACTCTACTATAGCCAAAATAAAAAATGTAATAAAATTGTCAGCTCATTACTTGTACATTTATTCTAATATAAATGCAAATGTGTCTCTAAGCTAAAACCAAAAATTTACCACTTAAACTTGAATCAGAACTATAGATGAATATTAAAGAGTAAAGATGAATATTAAAGAGTAAGGATGAATACTGATAAAATACATAAAGATATTTTAAAAGCCTTCTTAATGCCTTTGAAATTAATAACAAAGGTTGAAATATTATTATTAATGATTATTAAGTTTAAAAGTAAAAAAGACAACGAACACATTTGTCTGTTACTGATTGATTTTCCCCTTTCTTGTTTCTTCTTTAATGTGTAATTACTAATTATGTGATATTTATCAAATTGTTCATACCTGATATAAACACACTCACCCTGGAAAGTAAGGTGGAGAACAAACTCTCTGCTGTAAGGATCTCAAAACCATCATCATCATCCTCTTCCTCCTCAGCCGAGCTCAAACTGTCATTGTGCTCCAGAGGGTGGCGGGATGGACGTGAACTCCTGAAATAGGCAGACATTGTATTGACCTTAACAGCATTTTCAAGGGGAACACTATAAAACAAACAGTTTGTCTAAAGTATCTACAAAATCATTATTAATTGTCATAATCAGGCTGACCAATTTCAATCTTTTTCATTAATGTTGTTTATTAAATACCTATCTTTGTTCAATAATTACATGATTCCAACATAATAAGATTTAACGACAAGTGGTTTAAGGAGGCTGCAGCTTGTGCATTGGCTAAGATACAAACTGAACATTTTTTTAGAAATAAATTACTAATAAAATAAATAATGCATTTATAAATTGTGTTTTGGTTTTAAAGTCATTTACAAAAAAATAAGGATATGTTAAGCAGTGCTTAGTTCTAAGTAACAAAGTGAACCTATGTACAAGGACAAAGTTTTGTTATACCTAGCCCACCAATTTTATGAAACAATTATTTTTGAAATATGTGGGTAAGGACATTAGTTGTTCCACACCTGAGCCTGTGCATGTGATGGAGAGGTTTATCGTCGTCTGGGTTGTCACTGTCTCTTGTCAGAGAGCTGTGTCGTTGAAGAGTTGCAAATGGGCTGCTGATACTATTGAAAACTTCGTCCTCACTGGCCCCACTCTCACTCAGCAGGCTACTGTGAGGAATAAAATAGTATCAGGTTAGTAATTTTTACCAAGATCAGCTGTGTGAGGTTTCATAAATTGCAACATAATTATTCTAGTCTCAGAATTATTTTAAACTGAAAAAGTTATTCTTGTACATCATCAACTTCGCAATTTCAAGTTAAGTCTTGGTATATAGAAGAATGTCAACACGATTTGTCGATTCTTTTTGTAATCAAAATAATCTAAAATTAAACATAAAATCACATTTGTTCCTACCCCAATGCTTAGCCTTCAAATTCTAGTATATGAAAATTAAAACAATTAAAAAAATTGAGTAAGTTTGCCTTGAGACCAGTGATAATTACTTTGCCGTTTCATTTTAGTACCGGAAAATTGTAAATGTACTGAACATTTAAACAAGACATTGTGGTTCTAATGATCTTACACAAATCAAACATGGGTGTTAATATTTTGATAAGGTTTTTTTCTANCCCCCCCAAAAGTGTTTTTTTAAGTTCTGTCTGTCTGTACCTCCAACTAGAAACTAAACTATTTTACCGATCAGACTAAAACTTGGTATCTAGGGTTTTCATAGGGTTGCCCCAAGGGGTTGCGCCAAGGGGTTTTTGGAATTGGATATCTAACCCTAAAATAAATGGTAGTTTACTGAAGAGCAAAAAGAGAAAAAGTTGATTTTCTCCAAATCGGCTCAAACGATTTTGATTCAATTTCATTTATAAACATTTATAAATATTCTAAACAAAATGGCTACACTCAATATTTTGGCAAGGTAAAGTATTGTGAACATAAAAAAAAATCTAACCTGAAATGTTGATGGATGTCGACATCTCATGAGCCCCCGAACCCTAAAAAGTGGTCTTTGCAATACCATATTTCTGTGTGTCTTTAAATTTAAAACTAAGAGTAGTTTTATAAAGGTGAAAAGAGAAAAAAATCTATTTTCTCAAAATTGGCTCGATTAAAATTAGTATCTAGGTGTTGATTAAGATTATAAATTAGCTGGTTATTTTCATTTTCCCATGAAAATGAATTTAGAGTACTTTACAGAAGCAAAACCTTCCATATCTCCGCAACTATTTGAGATACTAAATAACTTATCATTGCAAAATTGTAGTACTATTAAAAATTAAAATTTTTTATCTGAAATATATTTTTATAAAAACCAACAGTTTCTAAGATATTGGAAAATAAATTAATACAATCTTGTGAGTTTTAGTTGTAAAGAGATACTACTTAAGTTTTAATGCAATAATTCTCCAATGCCATAGAGTAATTAAATATAAGAAAGTCTCTCAAAAAACTTATGTTGTTTTTTCTTAAACCTCTTAGGATAAATGTTTGTACAACAATGATCTATCTCCATTTTAGACTCAATAGTCAATATTTACATTTTTTATTGGTCAAAATTTATAAATGAGGAATTTAATAGCAATGTGATGGCTGAATATTTGCAAAACCTAATAAAATATCGAGAATTTTAACTGGAAGTTGAAATTGTAATACGAAGTGTTGACCCTTGTGGACGCAATATTGATATTTTTTATGGGTCCAAACATACAAATGAGAACATTAATTCTTTAAAGAATAAAATTATAAAATTTAAAACCGCAACTAAAAAAAAAGTTGTATACAAGTATAGTGCAATTTATACTTGGGTTTGCTATAAAATATATAAAATATATCATTCTAACAATAGGGCCTGTTGGGCCTATTTCAGTGAAATGTAGCTTTATTGTTGATTAAACATTTAGACCTGTAGTTCTCTTCCAAACACTCAATCTTTCTGTGTTTTTTTATTATTCACCTCATCCTCCTTGGTCGACTAAACCTGCCGGATGTCCTAGTAGGAAACTTGTTGCTCTGCTCAGTGGAAGTTTCGGAAACAGATGGCTCAAGGCTGCTTGCGCGAGGGGTAATGTAGCCCCCACCTTCCACTGCGATGGGGATAATGAACTCACGAGGAGACTTGCGTATCAGCTCTGGTCCTGCAGATATAGTGCTCTCTGTGTCAGAGTCTGCGGTGCTCTGCCTCGATAAACTGCCTCTGTTGATGGTTAAAAAAATGTAAATTTTCACATTATTCAATATTTTCCTTAATCAATCAAGCTCAGATATATTTTAATTAGAGCGAGTTATTATTGGCCAAAATTAGGGGTGTACAGATGCGGACCGATGAATCATTATTGGGAGATTATTAGTGCAGCAGCAATTATATGCCGATTAATCGTTTATATAAAAGTAAAAATTAAAGGAAAATATTCTAGGTAGGAATTTAGTGAAAAAAATCCTAAAAAAAATCACTTATATACACAATGCATCTGTGCTGCGGGCTATGCAAAGATTACACAAACAGATAAAGAAATATAAGTTCTTACCGTTGATAAAACTAACACTTTAGTTCGAGCTTTACCTAGTTATGCCAAGAAGAAACAAGATTCCCTCACCTGAAGGAACTAGTTAAGTTAAAAGGTTTCTGAATGTGTTTGGTGGATCAACGGCCTCAGGAAGATTGTTTTCCTCTGATATACTTGTTTTCCCAAAGAAGGGATTAAGTTTTAAGCCACATAAAATAAATCAACAAGTTTTCCTGGACCACAACTTGTCTATTGTCAAGTATAATTATTATTAATAAAAAATTAGGATTATCAGAGATGTAACTGTTAATTTTAAATAAAATCTTTTTGTATTAATTAGTTACATTAACTGCTATCATTATCTTAAGCATATTTCCCAATTGTTATTAATAAATAATCAATAATCGGAACTAAATGGTGTAAATAATCGTAGCATGAGCATTTATTTTAAACAATTGATAATCAGTATCGGTAGTCGGTACACCACAATTTTCATAAGAAAAACCTTTTATGTCAGCTATAAAAGTTACAATCTAATTTAATGTATTCATACATTGAATCATGTGATCTGCACCTGTCCTTTTTGATAGATATTATTAATACTTACAAAATTACTAATTATGGTAAAATCTTATCAATGGCCCCCAACCCCATACACAAATAAAATAAAGGCTCTTTCTATGAAAATTGGACTGTTGGTATTCAGGCTTTATCTATCTGGCAACTTTCATACTTTGGCTTTAATCAACCAGTTTAAAAATAAAAAACCACTATATAATATTTTATTTTATCAACAGATTTATTCTGAGGTATTTAACGTGCACTTTCTGAACTGACTGATTTTAACAGCACACAAGAATTTCTATGAGCAAGAGAGAAAAGGCCTACCAATTTTGCCTAAAAAGATATTTTCACATACCTTCCAGGGTTCTTCTACATGTGACAATCAACATGGGACCGACGGCTTTATTTACCCTCTAAGTAAGTTGTACTAAAGATTTTTATTGCTCAACAAAAATATGTTGACCCCGAATGGGTTTGAACCCACAAACTTCAGGTCCTGAGGCGAGCACTTTACCCTAAGACCAACGAAGTCAACGTTATTAAAAAAATGTCATATGAAACAGTTCACAAAAGAATGCTTGGCTGAAGGGCCATTGGATGCTCTAAAACCCTTACCTCTGAGATTTCTGCTGCTGAAGCGGTGGTACTGGAGGTCTGGCCTGACCCGGAGGTGGACTAGATACTTGAGGACGTTCCTTCTCTCCTTCACGCTCAAACTGGATAGGGATGATGTGTTCCCGAGGCTTGGGTTTGTTTGCGATCGTACCCTCTGGCTCCAAGGAAGCCGACCTGTCACACGTTATGTTATTATGTTTATGTTTAAAGAAAAGTTTTTTTTAGGTAATTTTTTATATTTGGACTAAAGTATAGCAAAGATTGATGGAAACATATAAAAAGGAACAAACATAATATGGCTTTTACAATGAAAAGAGAACACAGTTCACACTTTACATTGCTGCCACTGGACAAAGACGTAATGGTTGCTTCTCGAAGAAAATTGATCGTTGCTGCCCTATTTCTAGACCAAGGTTTAATTCTATTGGAACTCATCAGTAGTGAGTGTGAAATATGAAACGCAATTTGTTAAAAGAGGGAATCAAAAATACAAAAGAGAGAAAAGGGAAATTGGTAAGGAATGATGGGACATATACTTTCTTCCAAATATAACATATTATATTTTTACTAATTTGCACAGCCTGTAGTGAAAGAGTGCATGAAAGTTTTGAATTTATTTTATAGTTTTCATTTATAAGTATGGATTGGCCCTCTTATTCCTCAAATCCTTCAAGATATTCAAGATTCGATACTCAAATCCTTTATTTTATATATATATATATATTTTTTTTTAAGTGATATTTGTTTTAGAGCTCTAATACTGCTTATTGGTGGTTCAGAACCAATTATAATTATAGGATGAACTTAATGTAGCTGAATGTATGA
Organism: Timema californicum; assembly: GCA_902141385.1. Taxonomy (NCBI): domain Eukaryota; kingdom Metazoa; phylum Arthropoda; class Insecta; order Phasmatodea; family Timematidae; genus Timema; species Timema californicum. The sequence continues at coordinate 297,371 of CABFOW010000108.1, read as the reverse complement.
ATGTTATATAATGGATTATAAGAAAGAATTTTAACATAGTTACTATTTCTATTTTTTACCATTCTATTATATTTATGTTGATAATGTTTTCTGAGATTTGAATTCAGAGTCATTAAATAGTGGATTGGATCCAACTCTATTTGTAACACATACAAATTAAATCAATCTACAATTTAAAAGGTTGGAAAGGAATAAAGACCTAGCTTTCCTTCTTTCAGCATTTATCAGAGCTTTCTTTACTTTGCCTCCATTACAGCCTATGGTCTGGTTCAGTTTTTTATACAAGCCATATATTGTCCACTATCAGCTTGATAGGCCTGTCTTAGCTTCATATACCTTGTAATATATCTTAAGACTAGGACAGGCACAAAATCCAGTCCCCGGCCATTAATTTATCACTATGAAAGGGTAAACCCACATTTGACAAATAATAAATTATTCAGCTATTAAGGGATTTGAACCAAGGGCCCTAAGCTCAGTATACAGATACACTAAAGACTGAGCTAAGGGTATTTAGCATTGAACAAACATAATTTGATAAAATTAATATCCTTGCATAATTTTCTGAATCAATTATAAGATTTACAACAGATAAAACCCGCCTCAGTTGCATAATTAGCTAACATGCTGGTTTTGTATTGAGCTGTACTGCCGAGGACGAGGTTTGAATCTCGCTCGGGTGGACTGGGGGTGGTTTTTCCTTAATGGTTTTACACTCTCCCTCCACAAAAATGCGGGTTCACTTCCTCTATCTTCAACCTTCCCAACTCCTAGCCCATTAGTGTAATTAGTACTTAAGAATATAGTATTACGACGCGGTGCTTAGTATTATTATTATAATAACAGATTTAAAAAATCTGGCTTCAATAAGTATTGATATAAGGGAAGGTGCAACACACCATAAAAACGCAGGTTCATTCACACACATTAAGTATTCTACTCTACTCTAATCTGCTGAAGAAAAAGCTTGATGCACCCCATAAATTACTGTGTTGTGTTTTTTTTAATGTAAGATGCTGTACACCCAGATTATTTTTAAATGTTGGAAGGCTATTAAGTTTGAAGCTCAACTCTTATATTTCACAAATGACAAAAATCACAACTACCTAAAAATCTTTAAAACTAAATAATTTAGCCCTTAATTACCCACCAACTTATTATATCATAAAAATACACAGCTTTAAGACCTAGTCTAGGGTCAAGTATATTTTCAATTCCAAGGGTGAGGGGAAATGAGGAGAAGACAGGAAAATGGAAAACTGGTAGTGACTATTTAAATTTTAAAGACCTCTGCCTCCTACGCTCTCCCCCCATTCACAATCCTTCAAACGCCATTGATATCATTTTACATTTTATTTCATTGCCAATCTTTAAAATGTACTTACTAAACTGAAGAGAAAAGTTAAAGAGAAGAAATATTCTGCTGTTTAGTCAGCTTTTAATACTACACACAAGGTTTACAAATAATAAGCTTGCGATGTGGGTGGGCTACCAGTTGGTTTTTTTGTTTTGTTTTTTATGGTTACAAATAACTGACCTATGGTGCTCTGGAGGTAGAGCTGCAGCTACAGGGAAAGCAACTTCTGACCTTTGTGTCTTCAGTTTGGTCGGCATCATTGGCAATGTGGCACCACCCACCATATGAGCCACTTCGGTGTGGAACTGAACTGTAAGACCAATATGTATGCATTATATAATTATTATGAAAGTGACAAGTTTTAAAGTTTCCAACAACTGAATGAATTATAATGTTTTAGTCCAAAATCCTAGCTCAGTTAGTGGTAGTGTATGTCCAATAAATACCAGATGATGTGTAGCACGATCCATAGGACTCTTAAAAATAGAGCAAAGAAAGATGTTAAACTAAAGTTCTACATAGTAATAGTAGCTCCTGTACTACTCAATGGAAGTGAAACGTGGGTAATGACATAAAGGGATAAAAATCAGATACAGGCATCTGAGATGAAATTCTAGAGACAAGTAAAAGGTTGAAAGAGGTTGGATAAAATCAGAAATGAAGAGATAATAGAAAAACTCAATATGGTATCTACATTATTAATAATAAAGTGAGAGAATATCAAGCGAATTGAAGCAGCCATATGCAACAGAAGCAAGAGTACAAACTACCAAAACAAGTTTTAAAATAAAATCCTAAAGGAAGACAGTTCATAGGTAGACCCATGAATAGATGGCCGGAATTTTTTTGAAGACGGAACAGGCAGATAACCTAACGCATGGAGTGAAGAATAAGAACAATTTTAAAATAAAATCTGAATCAGACTTTTTTTAAAGAGGTTTGATACTTTCCAGTGGTTTAGTCTAAAACAGTTGTATAAAAACCTTACTAACCAGATTCTGGACAATTAATTATCAATACTGAATATGCATTCACATTACAGCAAAACATATTTTTCATTTAGTTATAATTTGGATTTTATTTAGCTTAAGAAATAATGCCTAGGTCAACTTCTTAAGTTGGAATGTAAGGGACATGAGAAAAGGTAAGAGATGTTGCAGTTTTTATACAAACACATTTTTTTGGTCAAAATAAATCAAATATTGCTTTAGTAGAAACATAAGGTTTAATTCAATTCACATGGTGAAATCAAAATTTCTTGAATATCTGTCAAGAGTGTCCTGGAATTTAATGACAACTTTTTCTCTTAATTTAAAAAGTTTGTCATCTAATGCTGCTAAGCGCATGACAAATATTCAACAATTGTTGATATCACCATTTGAATAGAGTTTAATTCTATGTTTCTACTGGAGCTATATTTTCTTTATTTTGGCAACAAAAAAACGTTATGATATAAAATCTGGAAAAAACACTGGTCTTTCTTGAGTTACCTACAACCCCATCTTGACCTTATAATTTTTTATAATATTCAAATCCAGATTAAAAATCAAATTGAAAGTTTGTAGGTAAAATAATGATCCTTATTCAAGGTTTAATTCAATATAAAGTAGATTTGACTCATATTAAAAAAAACTATCTCTGTAATCAATAGCAAATACAGAACTAAATACAATTTTAGCATACCTTTAGGTACTTGGTTACTTGGGTAACCTATCTGTATCTCAGCTTTTGAGGTCTTCCTTCTAGGCAAAGTTGCAGATTTTAATGTAATCTCAACCTTAGCAGTCTTCTTCTTGGTTGGCTGCTCTGACGTTTTCCCATCTTCAGTTATATTTTCATCAATAACACTTTGTCCTTCTGCTTTGATCTCCGCATCTTCATCAATGCTTGTTTGTACTTCATTTACAGGGACTTCTGCTAATAAGGTCCTCTTTGTATCTACAAAAGGAACCTTAGTACTTTCAGGGCTACCCACTTGGACTGTTGCCAATCTAATGTCATTCGGACCAACTTGCACACGAACAGTCTTCTTCCCAAGGGCATGATCGATCGGAGATGTTGGTGGAGATTTTGGGGAGAGAGCTCCATTACCACCCACTTTAGATTTAATTTTGCTGTCATTAGGAACTGGTGGTTTGCCTGATGAAACCTTTCTGCTGGAGTCAACTGAAGACTCTCGTTTATTCTCCTCTGTTATGGCATTACCAATTATTTCGACAGCATCCTTAAGTTTCTTTATCCTTGCCTGTTCTTGTCCAACAGATTTATCTTTTACAGGTAAAGCTGGCACTAATTTCAGATCACTGTCTTCTTCATCTACAATTTCTTTAGTGTGTCCTCCTTTTTCCTCATTTACTGTCCCATTCAGGTTTTCACTTCTTTGTGTCAAAGTTTTGAGATTACTAGCCTTGTTTTCATCTTTTTTGTCATTTTTCAATATGGTACTTTTGCTGGATGATTTTACTTCTGAGTTTTGGGTGTTGTTAAGAGATTTGGCTTGAACACTGTTATCGACAGATTCTTTATTACTTTCAGGATCATTATTTAAAATTGTTAAATCACTCTTGGATATATCAGAGGTAGGTTTCAAGGATTTCTTGGATGAGGAAGATTTGACAGGTGTTGAAGGTGCTGGACCTGAAAAGGAAGATTTCCTTTCCAGAACTGATGGTCCAGATATGGAAGACTTCCTTTCATACGCTTGTTTATAATCACTAACTTTTACTCCTGGTATAAACACTTTTTTGGGTTTTTCACTTGTTGGAGACCTAGGTTCATTCGCTCCAGAAAGAAGATTGTTGAACTTCTCTGCAGTTTCAAAAATAGAAGAGCGTCGTCGCTCTACTTGATGCGTGGGTGACACATGATCCTCAAGTATGTTTGTAGCTGGAGACTTCTCTGGGCTTCCTAGCTTATTTAAACTTATATCACCTTTAGACTTTTTTGTCTTAATAGTTTTCTTAGTTTTAACTACTTCTTGTGGAATAACATTTTCTTTAGATTCAGACAAATCTTTGTCTATTATACCATTCATTGTTTCATCATTTGAAGTTCCTACATTGATGGTTGTATGACCAGGAGCTACTGTAATATCTCTACTCAATTGCCTAGAATCAAGATCCCTTTTAGTAAATTCATCCCCCATCTCTTTCGAAACAATAACACCTTCTGATTTAGCACCAATTATATTTTTCTTTTTCACTTTAACAGCTGTATTTTCTTTATTTTCTTGTTTACTTTCAGAGTGTCCCTCTGTTTTTGGTTCAGCCTCTGGAACTTTGTTGCATTTAGCTTTGTTAGACAGTTCATCCTTAGATTCACTTGCAGCTGTCAACACTGGAATGCTACTATCCAATGGAGCTGTTTTAGACTTTTTAGATACTTTCACCGATTTTCTGGTGCTTTTTTCGGACGTAGCAGTTTTTATGGATTCTTTTTCTGGTGTCTTTAAAGTGGCATGTGGAGTTATTTCGGTCGCTACCTCTACAGGCTTACTTACATCTTCATTATTTTCAGTTACATCTGTTACTACCAAAGAAGATGTTTGATCTTTCACAATTTTATCATCAAGTTGTTGGTCTGGTTTACTTTCAGAAGGCTTCAATGTTTCTGAAGAACTCAGAATAGGGGGTTCAACATCTACATCCATCAGCTCATCACTATCTTTATCTGTTTTGGTCTTGGATGTTTCTTTCTTTGGTGAAAATGTTTTATCAGCACTGTCAACAGCCTGTTTGGTACGACTGCTCGATCTGTGTTGCCGTCTATCTGAGCTTTTTTCTCTGTCTCTTCTTCGACTTCGGTCTTTTCTTTTTGCTCCACCATGAGCAGCATCGTCTGTTGAGATTCCTGAAACAAATTATGTAAAATAAAAATCAGTAAATATTTGTATAATTGGTTAATTTTAGGATAAATGTATTCAAAAACTAATATATTCTAAGTTCAGTGAACAGCTTTGAGTTCTAAAGAACTCGCAAAGTTCCAAATATGACCAGAATAATGTTACAATATTTATGGAAAACTTATTTATGAGGTTGTGTAGCAGGTTTCACAGTAGTTCCTGCAGAGGAGTTCTAAGCAACTAAACCTATGACAAGGAATAGGGCAGTCACAGCCGACTTTCTTTTAGAAGAAGCCATTACCTCTTTTTCTTTTTCCCATGGCAGCAGTGGTAAGCCAACCATTGGATTCAATGAAAATAAAAAGTTACGCTTAACAGAAAAACTGCTAGTCAATGGAATAACATATGTACAAACAAATCTAAAAAAATCCCCAAACAAATACATTTTTTGAGACACTGTAGCACTTTTTTTTATCACAATGTAAATGAGAAACTGCAGTTTTTCTGTTGAGTAAACATCTCTTATCACCTTATTTTTTATTTTACTTATCTTGACATAGAAATAGTAACTAATTTATAAAATGTATTTTTATAAAATAACCTAGTAAATTAATTTAATGAGCTATGTCGACAGACATATTAATTATGATTATGATTATGTGTTACCTTCCTCGAGTTTTCTCTTGGGTGGAATGTCCTTGCTCTCGCCTCCAATGCTCCCTCTTCTCTTGTCCAGTTGCTCAAACTCTCGAATCTTGCGCTCGGACAGAGGATGATCGAGTTCCATGAGACTCCCTGCAGATTGTGACCGAGTAGGTAGCACTGCATTGTCCAAAAGTGCATCACCTTCATCCTGAAAATATAAATTATGTTCTACTTCTTACTTAAAAGAGACCACCAAGACAACCAAGAAAAATACATAGAGCAAATTTAAAGATTGAATTCAGAAACATTTAATGGTAGAATAGTATTAACAAATTCATTTTTAAAAGTTTAAATTTCACAAGTATCCCGCAAGTAATCAAAAACATTCCAACAAAATAATAAAATCCAAGTACACCAAATATAAAATTTGTAGGAGATCAATCTCTTTAACTGTAACTAAACCATCATACATTTGGAGAAAGAATGTTATATAAGAAGTTTAACTATGATACAAAAAGAAAACATATTTAAAAATAATAATTAAGTGAGGCAACCTTATTTCAGGCAAATGGAGGTGCAGTAGCATGACAATGCATTCTTTTTCTATCCTTGAGTTTAATATGTTTGTAAACCAGCTCTTAAATAGAGAAGAATATTACCTGATCACTTCCCACTAGAAGCTTGTCACTGCCAACTCTTGGTGGGGGAGGAGCCAATGAAAGCAATAGGTCGAGTCTCACTGGTGTCTGATTGGCTAGTTCCTCAGCCACTTCTAAGCAAGACTCTGTGTATGTCTCATTCACCCACCAATGGGCACAAATTTTCTCAAGGTCAGCTCGGCGGGCTGGTGTCACGTTTAACATGTCTCTGATCAGAGGGGATGCAGCTATACAAATACAATAGCTTCATCACAATCATTTTTAAAAACATATGTACAGGAAAATGCTCGGTTTTCATATCAAGGATGTAATGTTATACAATTCCCTAACAATTTAGAAAATAAAATTTTTGTGAAAACCAGTGATCTATTTAGCAACTATAAAATAATTCCAAGACATATTATTAGAAAGGTTACTTATACGGACGGGCAAGTTTAAAAAATCAAATAAATTTATTAACAATGTCATAGATGTTAAATAAAGATTTTTCTAGGCAAATGATAAGCTCAAAGACTTACGAGAAGGTTTTTTAGGTTCAAAATAATCTCCATTTGATATTTGTCTAACAAGGCGTTTAAAATTTGACCCATCAAATGGCATTGCTCCATACACAAGGGTGTACAAAAGGACACCAAGAGACCTAAAAAAAAAAGAATAAAATAAATATATAATGGCTTTAATATCTAAAATATGTTTGTTTAGTAATAAAGGCATAATGTCTAAAAATGATATAAGCTAAATGGTTTGTATGTGTTTAAATTTGTGAATATAACTATCTTGTAGGCATTGGATACTCAAATTAAAACTTCTGTCTTAAAGTGAGTTTTGTGAGCTCATGTGAATATGTGAAGAGATCTATAAATGTTTTAGGCCATTGGGTTGTCATAATATTAAAGTAGTTCAAACTTATATAATTAGTTTTTAATAATGTTCATATTTGATTTAGTGAGGAGTAATAAGTGGCAAAGATATAGCTTCTTTATTTTTATTTCCATTTCCTTATTTGATATAAGCTTAGTTGTTATAGAAAACTAGGCTACTATCAAATAAGGAGATGGGAATCAAAATAAATTAGATATTATAGCTTTGTTATTATTATTTTTATTAGGTTTAAAGGTCCATCAAAAATATAAATTATTAGTATTAAGGATGGGACATGTATTTAGGTAAACATGTAGGAGTGTGACCAAAAAGATGAAGAGTGGGAGAGGAGACTATTGAAGACCATTTTGTAAAAAAAAAAAGGAGAAGAAGAGGAAAAACCTGCACCCAGAGAAATTCTTGCACATGGCATTGAAGAATATTAACTGTAAATTTACATAAAAATGTAATAATAATAATACATTATTATGTATTATGTAAATTTACAGTTAATATTAAATGTAAATTTACATGGAGACATAATAATAATAATAATAATTATTATTATTATTATTATATTCACATCCATTGTCCATTTTATGTGTTTGTCCTATTGCTTTCATTGGCTCTTGCCCCAACAAGAGTTGGCAGTGACAAACTTCTTGTGGGAAGTGATCAGGTAATATAATAATAATAGTATTATTAATTTTATTATTATTATTAAAAAACCATAATGATTAGGTTACAGGACAGTTACTAGACAGTGTTTTATAAGTTAAAAATGCTTTAACACAAATGAGTTAGAATTGGATCTCAATTATAATTTACAATGATCTAGAAAATACTCATAGCTCGCTTTCATACTAACAGAGATAACACTAAAATATTTCCAAATATAGATCAGAACAAGTTTCCAAAAGGTTGTTAATGAGTGCTCATAGCAAACTGCCTAAACACTTTCAGCAAAAACAAAAATATGTTAATTACTTTTATTAAATTTGTTGTGACTATTATACCAAGTAAACTTATACATGTAAAGATGTATCATATTTGTAAGAAAGTAAAGGATAGGTGGATAAAAACATATAAAAGTAACAAACGCAATATGGCTTTTACAATGAAAAGACGAACACACTTCACACTGCTTCCAGTGGACAAAGAGGTAATGGTTGCCCCTTGGGAAAATAGATCGTTACCGCCCAATCCCCCGACCTAGGTTTCATTCTATCAGAACTCATCAGTGAGGAGTATGAAATGTGCAACACAACTTCCTAAAAGAGGTAATTAAAAAACACAATAGAAAGAAAAAGGAAGTTCGTAAAGAATGATAGGGCACATAGATAGGAATATGTAAAAGAAATAACATAAAGGACTAACACAGGAAATGAACAATGGATGTGAATATATATAAAATATTCCTATAAGGAAAACCAATTTTCGCTTTATGAGATAATTGTATTATCTTTGGAAGAAGGTACAGGAAAGGTGGATTGAAACATATAGAAATATGAAATGGTCAAAATAAAATATAATTATGTTTAAATTAATAATCAATTGGTATTGTATGTAACACTCCAGCACTAACCAGCAGTCAACTTCAGGCCCATGGTAAGGGGTTCCCTTGACAATCTCAGGCGAGGCATACAACGGACTGCCACAGAACGTGTTGAGTAGTCTTTGGTCATCGAACACATTTGATAAACCAAAATCTGCAATCTAAATATTATAACAGAAAAGTTACCTTTATTTATATTGGATATGACAAACACACAACTCATCATCATCATCGTGAACAACAATAACCTTTTAGAACTTGTGACTGTGTGTCAGTTTAGTAAAATGCCTCCGTATTCTTCTTTTTTTTAATCACCCCAACTTATTAGAAAAATATATATTAAGTTTAAAAAAAATAGATGGAAATTAACTTTGATATTGATATGGTTATGTGTTGGAATCGTACCTCAATTAAATTAAATTAGTATGACTGTACAAATAATATTGCACATAAACACCAGTGGCTGTGATTAAATTATAGTTCTAGAAGACGATGAATCCATACATCCATCAATGACTCTGCCCTAAATTATGAGGGAAGAATAACCCTGAATCCCGGACAATTCCTGACTAGCTTAGTGGTAAAGCATTGACACATCAAGCCGGAGATGCCAGGTTTGATTCTCCCGTCCTTATTTCATTTTTTAACTAATTTAATTTTAAAATAAGCAGCTGTCCATTTTTTTCTTCTGTGTGTTAAAGTTTATAATGATGATAGTGTACATTTTCAAAGATTATAAACTATGTATAAAATGGATGAAAATTAGGAGAATATGAAAGTGTGAAAAGTGAATGAAGAGTGAAATGTATTTGTTTTTAACAAGGCCTAATCCAAATATTCTTTCAGGGGTGCTTCCTTACTTATCACTTGCATAAAATTATGTTTTAAGTTTTTAGTTCAATTTCTTTCTCTCATCTTTTTTAATTGATTGACCAGGTGAACTACCAAACTAGCGGCCACAATCAACCGGCAGATTGCGATCGACTGTTTGGCCACCTTTGTCTTAAAGTATTTCTACACTGTTTTCATATACGACATACCTTTGCACTTCCATGTTCATCTAACAGAATATTCTCCAGCTTGAGATCTCGGTGGCAAATTTTGTGCTATAAATAAAACACAAACCAACACATTACTTCACACATCATCACTACTAACCTTTGTATTTTGGTATCAGTAAAAAAACTATAAGCCATGCAATTACAATGGTCAATGCTGTTCAAATTATAAATTAGTTATAATCAATATACAAACTAAAACTGATAACAAATGGTAAGAGTGTAAATATTATTTCAAGCATGAGCATAATTGTGTATACTAACCTTGTGACAGTAATACACAGCTGTAGCGATCTGTCTAAATATCCGTCTCGCCTCATCTTCTGTTAGGACTTTCCTCTCACTGAGATAATCGTACAGCTCACCGCCTGCTGCATACTCCATCACCAGAACCATCTTCTCTCTGTTCTCAAACACTGACCACAAACAAATTAATTCATTACAGAGAGAACAAAAAAAACTCACTCATTCTGTTAATCAGATTGGCGTTACAGGGTAAATTTTTGTGAAACATGTGGTCATTTGATGTGATATATGTATGTATTTATAACAGCTGACCATCCACATAGTAGTACCTATAACATAACTAGTTGATTGTAGTCATTGTGAAATACTAAAATAGACTTTTAAATTTTTGCAAAATATTGAGCTTTATCAATAACAATTATGATTTTAGTGTTCTTAGTATGTAAATTACAGTCTGACACCTTGACTCAGTCAGTAGAGTGTCTGCCTACTGAGCTATGATTCCCAGCAAGAGTGAAAATGTATCATTGATGAAAATATGGGTTTACCCTTTCACATTGAAAAACTAACGACCGGGGGCTGGGTGGTTTGCCTATCTTAGTATTAAGTTGGATTATAAGGCATTTGAAGCTATGACAGGCCTAGCAAGCTGGTAGTGAAAAAATATATGACTTGAATAAAAATGACCCAGACAACAGGTTGGAAACAGTAATGGCTGTAAAAAAGCATGCATATTACAGATAACTCAGAAAACTACATCTAAGCTGAAATGCTATGTTAAGCTAAAGGTTTTGTGTTGAATCCTTGCCTAAGCACATTTTTTAAATTTCTTGCATAAGCATTTTTTTGTTTCCTATCTATTTAAGGGATGAAGAGTACATTTGGCACTCATCCATTTATAAAAAGTGGATTGGAACTGATTAAAAAGTAAGATATAACTATAATATTTTTAATAACAAAATAACATCAATGAAATGTTATTGGTATGGTGTGTAGGTCTACCTTCATATATGTGAATGATATTGGGATGTTGAACTGACGACATGATCTGAATTTCCCGTCGAATCCTGACAAGATCTGCTTCTGTTTCTATCTTTGCCTTTTTTATTGTTTTTATAGCAACCTGTGAACATGAGTGCATGAATGAATAAATAAATATACATGAATTATTTAGATAAAATATATACTACAGTATGCAAGCATACATTATTTGGACCAACTTTTATGTTTTAAACACTTACATATATAGAATATAATAATTTTTCTTAACATTCCAAAGATTTGCAACCAGAAAAATAAACAATTTAAAGGTGTTTTAATATGTTGCCATAGAAAAACAAAGCTAACATTATGGCTGAAATTTATCTTTTAGACTTAAAAATAATATAATTTCACTTCTGTTTTTAGTGCTAAACATCTTACTGCCTGTTTGGGTTAGTCAGATCTTATACTAAATAATCTGAGGATGCATGCTAAGGGCGAAAAATTTTAAGAAACCACCCCAGTGTTAACTTGTAGAAAAGATATTAAAATCTCTCATTACAACACCTCCTTCACCAACTTTGATGGCCACGTGTTCTAAGCAATCAACTACACAATAGAATAGACAGCCAATGACAGGGAGATCCAACAAATGTGCTTATTTACACACAGTTCTGACAAGTGTCAATTATAGAAGCTACAGTTGTTAATATTTATGATTGGAAATATTGGTGACACATATAAATGGGAAGCACAAATGTGTTCATGAAAAATAAAGTATACATTGGGGTTTTCAAATGTTGCAGAGTAGTTAGGAAATTAGGTTAAATTTCTTAATCAATATTAAATTATACATTACCTCTTGACCTGTTTCTTTATTGATACCAAGTTGAACTTTTCCGTATGTTCCCTGTCCCAACTTCTTAATGATATCAAATCTGAAATAAAATAATAGTTTTACATGGGCACATGTTTTTAAGGCGGAAGGAGTACTATATATGGGAACAGGTACACATTGAATAGAAATCCCATGGATGAACAAAATTTTAGTTGGCTTATTACTATTTTACAACATGTAAATAAATGAAATACGCAGAATTTTTATAAGATAAAAAATAAAAAATTATCATTTGTTAAAAAAGTATATGAAGGTTTTTTTAACATACAGTAATGTAATTTAATTATGGTTTTATGCTAAAAATAGCCATTTTAGCTACAAACTGTGTAATAATTTAACTCAGCATATATTAGAATGGGAGTATTTTACTAGCAACACACTCAAAGTCTTAACTGTTTAAGTTATATATTCTATCTTGGTTATAATTCTGTTAGGACTTAACATGCTCACATATTTTTAAATGTGGTACATAGTGAAATCAAACTAATAAATATAATCTTCAAAACTCAGAGAAAAATATTTTTTTCTAGGGAAGAGACTTTTAGTCATATGTATTATAAACATGTACATCACATCACGGGTGGTGTGGTGATATAAGATATTTTTAGTTTGCAAGGGGTGGAAAAAAGAGATGTGCTTCAAGAGCTACTGTGACATATGTCAATAGTTTGGCTACAGTCCAAACCATCAGCTCACGAAATAAGACTCTTAAAACAAGGGGAAAATGGTGAACTAAAATAGCCTAACATGGGGAGAGCCAACTAGCTTTATGCGCGATTACAACATAGGTTACAAATCTATTGCGATTTGTATGTAAATAAATCAATAGCAGAAACATTCAAGAAAGTATTTCCCATGGGATTTTTTTTGGTACGGTACCATCCTTTTTACTGTCCCCAAATAACATTGGCTAACATCCAAGATGTCATTAGATGTGTTTAGTTTTGCGATGTTTTGGCCCACACAGAACATTTGGTTCCGAGTGTTTGAATGTGTACCATTGTCAGAGTCCTGGCAAGTCACTTCCTCTTGCCAATTATGAGGCTGGTAATTTGAAAACATGGGAAAGTAAGCATTGTTAATAATGTGCAGATTTTACTATACAGGTGGTATCATACATTTTAGACTGCCTCTGTGTTCTAGTGTTCAGAGTTCCTAACTACAGATTCAGAGGCCCCAGTGTTGACCCCTGGTGCTTCCAGATTTTACTTTGCAGTAGTGGGTCTGGAATGTGGTCAATCCAGCTTCATGATAACAATTGAGGAGCTACTTTAAAAATAAATAGCAGCTCCTTTCTAGAAAACCGAGCTTAACAGCCCGAGGGTTCACTGTGCTGAGCACATGACACCCTTTATCCGTGAATGTTGGCCAAAATGCAGTGGCCACTGCTCCGTTGAGCTCGTTTGCAGGCTAACACCATGGTTTTTTTTAAATCATACATTTTATATGAAATAAACAACTTAAAATGAAACAATATTTTTGAAAGCTCTTTCTGTGGTTGGGCATTCACCAATATACCAAAGAAACACGTGACTTAAAAGGATTTAAAAATGGACTTCAACAATGCTTTACTTGAAATAATGTTATTAGTTGTATCAGTAATTAGATTTTAAACTCTTTTTTTTTCAGATAGCTTTTGCATAAAGCATACTGTATCCACAGTAGAGTTTTATGTTGATTTTAGCAATCTAAAGATAAAGAAAATTGTTGACTAAATAATCATGGGGGTATCATAGTCAATTAACTGGGAAATTAGATACTTGGTCATACCATAACCAGAAAATGTATCAAAGCACAGTCTTTTTGCATTTTTAATTGACAACAATAACATTTGTATCACTTTGAAAGTTTATTGATTTTAAAATGGTTATTTACAATTTTGTTGTAGTTTTTAAAATATGGTAATAAGGGAGCAATGGTCTCAAACTTCACTGTGTTTTTTTAAGTTGAATAAAGAAAACCACAACACAATGCAACATCTGGTTTGAGCTGTATTATGTACAAGCAAGGAATTATTCATGATGTGAGAAAGGCTCTTAAGTTAAGCAATTGAATAAAAATATAAACACACATGTAGATGAACACAACTATTTGTACAGCTTGTATTAAAATATTTTGTCAAAATGGTTTAAGCAGGTTTTGCTGATAGAGTTAAAAATTATTAAAATTGAATGAAATTAAAAAGTTGTAGAAAGTGTTTGCTCAGGCCAATAAATTATTGGTATTGTTAAGAGAAAACCTCACCGAAGACAGAGGCAGACAAAATATAAAATAAGCCCTTATACAGGTATGTGCCAACCATAGCCCATGGGCACATCACCTTTTTTATGTATGACAAATAAAATAAAACTACAACATTTTAAAGAGTTTTATATAATAGCTCTCGTCTCATAAGAATAATTTATTTTTAATAAAATGTGAGTATTTATAAATTTTGTTCCTTATAATACTTATTTAAATGTGTTGTTTTTATTAAGAAATAAATGACGAATACAAATTATATATTTATTGGTTGGCCTGCTGTTTTCCTTCAATTTTCTAAATGGTCCTTCTGTTAGAAAGTTTTTCAAGGCAAGGGCTACCTTAATTTTAAAACAGTAGGTGTGTAAGCATCAGATACAAATAAATTGGTGACCTTTGACAATGATAGAGAATGACAGTATACCCAACTAAAATGGTGCTTAAATTATCTTATATTTTAATTTTTCAATTTTTTTTCAGGTTAGCAGTAAGCCAACATTAAAAAATTTAGTTTATATATTCAAGAAACATTTTAAAAAGTATGTTCCTTGTATAACTGTGTGTTCTTGATTTATGTACAAATTAAAAGGAATAACAACAATCTGACATTCATCAAGAAATGATGTTGACTTTTTAGTGAACTATAGCAGCAAGTATCTACTTGAACATGTGAATCCACAAACACAGTTAGTTGTATATACTCTAGATATTATTACTATTAACACTTGGAGTCACAATCGAGAAGACCTCTGTATTACTCAGAACTAACCTGATTTCAGAAAATTTCAAGAATAAATTGTATACAGGACTAAAATTTCTCAGAGATGTTTCATTGACAATCTGGACCAAAGCTTCCGCAAGAAAGAAAGTTTGAAAGAAGGTTTATTTATGGTATTTCTATAAAGATAAAAGAAAAATCTGATCATTTTAAAACATTTTTCTACTTTCACTATTTACTTACCGATTCAGGATATTCCCAAAATTCTGTTGATTTTGTTGTTGTTTTAATATAGAAGGTATTCATAGGAAGTGAGTGTACCCGATGCTCAACTAGATCGCACATCTTGCATTGCTACATGTGCTCTCTGCTAGTGTGTTATGACATACCCTTTAAAATAGATCATGCGATCAATCCTGTTAACAGTATGAGCGCAGGAACTTGGAAAAAGGTGTTTTTAAATGTACGGCAATGATCCACTCCCATCAGTAATGACTGGCCTCACACAATTAATAAAGTTAGAGATGACCTCAAACAACAACAAAGACTTATAAGAGAATTAAATGCAAAGCTGATAATTAGGTTCCCAAACCTTTAGACATTTTACTAATTGAAATGTTTTATGGTGTTTTGCAGTGATATATTCTTAAAACATTGAAATAGCCTACATTAAGTAAGCTAAATTTACTGGATGCAGCCTTTTAAATTGTGGACCAAATCCTATTTCAGAGAAAAATTGTATAGGAATTAAATACAAATTATTTTGTAGTTGAGTCCAAAATAAAGGTTGAGCATATTTTGAAACCTAGTCTATGCTAAGACATTACACAAAATTTTAATACAAGTTGGAAGGTTTACATAAACAGAAAAATTGCATAAAAGCATAGTTGATGGGCTTCAAATCCCTATCAAAATGATTTGAGTTTGATAAAACATAAATTTATGAGGAGCGTAATTAATTTACTTGACAAGGTCCTGCCCCAGTATTTATATATATATATGTGTGTGTGTGTGTGTTTTTTGTTTCCTATCCCATTTGTTTTAGTAAAACCAGCCAACCCAGGCCTACATCTTTGCTAAATCAATATTATGCAGTTTAGATACCTCTGCTTGAGTTTCCGCCGATGGTTATGCAATCGCACCCCGGCGGTGCTCTCCATACCCCCCATGATGTTACGAATACTTTCGTCGCTCACCACCATCTTGAATTACCTGAGAAAAATAGAGAAAAATAACACTTTAAAACCTATATCCAAACAAAGATTTATTGGATGTAAATAAAATTAATTTAGTCGTTGGGCGGATGGGGGGGGAGGGTTGAGTAGGTTGAGAGTAGGGATATGGCATTGAAACAAATTATCGATACTGTACTCATTTAAAGTCTCACAAGAAAAATATTGATACTGTATTAGCCTCGAAAGAAAAGTATTGATAACAGTAAGTATCGGTATCGAAATTTTGATGTAGAAAAAAAAATTTAGCCAGTAATAATTTCAACTTTTGCAGAATAATAATTGTATATTCATATTTATTCAAACACTGAAAATTATAATGATTTAAATATATTATATTTAGGTCTATCGGGTCTATATTATATGTTGGAACTTGTAAGGTATGATAATATTGTATGATGGATATTATAAAAGGTTTTATCATACCAGCTTTCAAAATGTCTATGAAAATATAACTGATGTAAAGTTATTTAATAGCTAAATATAATTAGTAGTATATATTTTTAATCTATTTTGTGCCCTTCTTTAACCATAGTAAGCATTTAATCCATGAGCGAAGATAATAAAAAAAATTCTTTCTTTCAATACCGATCCAATACTGTAGTGTGAGTACTAATATCAGTAAAAGTATTGAGTAAGAAATTACTAGTATTGAAAGGAAAATATCAATATTAGTAAAGTATCAATACTTTTTTCACATCCTTAGTTGAGAGTAGCCTGACAAAATGTTTCAAGTAAAAGGGGTGGGGAGGGGGGTTTAGGAGGGGCCAACATGGTATTGAGTCTTCTAGAATAGTTTAGGATTAAAGATGGGATTCATCAAATAATTTCCTAGTGCTAAAGTAGATATAGTGTATACAATATAATTTGTGGTTTAGTGAGTAACATTATTATCGTGTGTTCTTGCACTTGTATGGGTAGCTGGAACAAAAAAAAAATTCCTTCCTCCTTGTAAATGGAAACATTCCCAAAAATTTAATACAAAAATATTTTACTAGCAACAATGTAGGTATTTGGTGGCCACATTGTTTAAGATTGTGAGATGAAATGGAGGACCTACAGTTTAACGTGGGATCCGAACCACAGTGAAGGCCTCACATTCCACACATTCACAAGTTGTGATTAATACACGTCTTTTCAGAGGTGAAGGAAGGGTTTGGCAATCAGATAAACCTGTGCCGGGACCAAGGATTGAACCCCAGAGCCCCAGCACAGAAGTCTGACACCTTAACCCTAAACCACCAGGTCATAGATTATTATTACAATTGTGTACAAAATGCAAGTAATCACCAATCCAAGTAATAAATAAAGGTTTTAACAGAACGCCTGTTTAAAGGTACAGAAAGACTGAGTGAACAACTAAAAAATAAAATAGAACACATTGGTTGTAATTAGAGGTGGCCAGACTGGAGCGCGCTTGAGCTGGTACAGTCTAGTTTACAGGCGCTAGGCAATATTCGTTAGTTCATTGATTGCTAGGAAAACTTCTCATTTTGACATTTTTATTATTATCGATATGTTTAGCACACTTGCTACTAACGGCCTAATTTAATTGGTAATATCATAAACCAAACCTATATATACATACCTCGAAGGACTCTCATCCTGAATTAACAATCTCTACTGTAGTACCGGGTTGAGATTCGAACTCTGGACCCTCAAAGAGTCAACCTAGGGTTATCAGGCAAAACACAACCTTTACACCACAGTAGCACGGAGAAGTTTGGAAAATAAACCGGAATTTACTTCAAGTACAGAACACGAGTAAAAATTACCCCCAGTTGACCCAATCGGGAATAAATCTCCGCCTTTGTCGGTTTAATGGGGAGAAATAAATCAACGAGTTTCCTTCGTGAATGCCTGCAAACCAATCCGTTTTGTTCTGCCATTTGCGCGTTAATAGGATAACGCCTGTATCGATGGGCACGCGGTTCTTAACGTCAAGCTTAACAAACTGTTTTCCCTGTGACAAAGGGGTCAAGGTTCGAAATCGAACCAGGTTTATGGTTTCCCAATTTCACTCCACAAAAAATGGGTTTGAATTTCCTCTCAATTTTACCTTCCTCATCCCAACACTCATTAGATTGACCAATTCGGAGAACCCAGACGTGTAATAAAAATTTGGTGCGAAAATAATTACAGGATAATCAACAAGTAGGAATAAGTGCAGTCTTGTGGGAATGGAGAGGGAGAACTTGACAACCTCCACCTTCATTCAGCAATTTTTAACACCAAAATAACACCAAAGTGTTTAAATATAACATTTAAAATATAGTTTTGGGTAATTTATTTGCCCTCTGCCCTCTTTACTTTAAAAGAGAGCGAACCGTCCAAAAAAAAAGCGGGGTTAACTACGTCGTACTTTGGGACGACAGTTTTACTAGCTCGAGACGGCGAGAGTCGTATTTATTCCCCAGAACGCGATACAAAACACACATCTCAAATATTCTTGTGAACATCAAGTATCTTCTTAGTAGGATTTTGAAAGACAAAAACTTTAAGAAAATACTAATTTTTGCGGCCAACTGTTGCTATCAGCACGTTACTCAACGTTTCTAAAGTAGCCCCGTGACTTCTTTGGTGCTGACTGACAGCTTTGAAAAGCTACCAGACCAAATTATGTATCCCTACGCTAAACCATATGATCTGCAAAAACATGTGTTTAGCAGCTATCACTTCTGACGGTCAAAATTTGGGTATATACCTACATTTTGACTGTCAGAAGTCAGCTGTGAGCTGTCAGTCAGCACCAAAGAAGTCGTGGGGCTACTGTACTAAAGGAATGTTTGTTTTATTTACCTGCCCAAAAAAAAGTGTTGTTATAATAGCTGCAAAAACATATTTAAAAAATCTCGTCTCTTACACTCTCACCTTAAGAGTAGGCCTATATTATATGCTTATAACATGACCTGATGTATGAATACGTGAAACTTGATCTAGTAACTTTTATATTTGTGAGTTAAGGTTCTTTCCATGAAATATGTACTGTGAGTTATATTATACTTACAACCAACAGTTTGAAACAATTCAAGTACTGTCACGATCGAACCACGTGATGCCTTGCACATGACGTGAATGTAAAGCTCATAAACAATACATTCGTTGAAACACCATCATTAACAAGCTATATTTAACTCTTCGCTCAGTCCCAATCTCAATCACAGCCATATGTGCGTTATTATGTTTCGAACTAATATATTTGTATTATAATTATTAGCGAGTAATGGCGTACACGCGATTTAATACACTCGGGTGCAATCATAAGGTCCGAACCTTAACCCCAACAACTCCTCTTTCCTGCAGAACAGTAGCGAGTAGTTACAGTATAATTTTCATATAAATAAACTTATTCAACAGCTGTATGGAAAAGTTACTCGATCCACTTCCACATATTAATACATCATCTACGGCCATCTCCCGCTTTGGTGGTCGTATGGTCTAACGCGCTACCCTCGCAGTAGACTAGACTGCAGATGACGGGGAGATTGAGGTTTGAATCTAGGTAAGGTGTACTGAGGGTGTTTTTCCTTAAATTATTTACATTTTATGAATGTTGGCCTCAAAAATAAATGTTTGCATTTTCTAAAAGGCTCTTCCTATACGTGGACTGTACAATAGCGCCATGGCTTCTTTGGTGCTGACTGACATGCTCACAGCTGACTTATGACAGTCAACATTTAGGTATATACCTATATTTTGACTGTCAGAAGTGACAGCTGCTAAACACATGGTTTTGCAGGTCATATGGTTCGGCGTAGGGATACATAATTTGGTCTGGTAACTTTTCAAAGCCGTTAGCTGTCAGAGCTGTGAGCTGTCAGTCAGCACCAAAGAAGTCATGGGGCTACTGTAGTAAAAGCTATCAAATTCTAGAAATGGAAAATCTTCTCAGAACAAAGTTACGTTCTGATGTAATATCCTTTAGCCAAATATATATATATACACATATATATATATATTCCTTTAGCCAAATATATATATATATATATATATATACTGGATGTTCATTTGAAAACTTTCCACCAAAATATCTCGAAAACAACTCATTAGAGAAAAGAACATTTTAAACAAAAGTTGTTTGGTTCTTAGGGGGAAGTAAGGTGGTAAGGCTGGTATGACCTTGGGTGGCGTTGATAAGGTTACTTTGATTTTTTTTTATGAGACTCCCTATTTGTTATTATATATTCTTGTAGCACACGGTGTACTATTTTCAAAATGGTGATTTTAAACCTTTTAAAGTAAAAGCTATCCCGAGAAATGAGCTTCACAGGTTTCTGAGTCGCCGGCACCGGGTGCAGCATTAGTGTTTCGCCTCTTCAGACATAGCTCAGGAAGGTACAAGTATTTGTGTGCTGTGTTCTCGCACACGTGTGTTTGTTCACGTTTATAGATATTTGTAAAATAATTATTTAGATAAACTCTTTTTTAAGGAGGTTTTCGAAATGATCTCTATTTTGAACTAAAGAATGATATAGTCAATTTTCGAATTCACTTATGACGTTTCGTAGGGTTGCTTTTGTAATACCTCTACATCCCATTGCTATTCTATTTCTTAACTCTTCGATATTTGCTGGTTTAGTACCATAAATAGTAGACTTTAAATGTCCCCATAAAAAAATCTAGGGGCGTTAAATCAGGTGACCTTGCTGGCCACTCATTTGGTCCTTTCTGCCAATCCATTGTCCATTAAATCTTTTTTCTAACCATAACCATTGACGAACGAGCAACGTCTGGTGTGGGAGTACGGGGGGGTTGCTCCCTCTTGCTGAAAATATAAAAGGCATGCATTAACTATGTGAGGATGAATCGCTTTTTCAATCATTTTCAAGTAGTTTCCCCCTGTCGAATTTTCGTCAATAAACATCGGACCAATAATCATATCACCTAATATACCAGCCCCTACTTTTTTTTATTGTGTGTGTCAGTCAGTAAAAAGACAAGGATTTTGATCACTCCAATAAAGGCATTTGTATTTATTTACAAAAACGCTTTAAAAAAAGTGCACTCGTCAGAAAAGTAGATACATTCTAACAACAATAGATTCGCTTCCAATAATTCGATCATTTCTTCGCAAAAATATACTCGCCTATCAGGATCATCTTCGCTTAATTTTCGATGTACCCGCATTTTCTACGGATAAAACTTATTTAATTTTAATGCCTTATGAATCGAACCAATTGATACACCAGTAGTTTTAGACACTTCCCGCACTGAATTTTTGGGATTCTCTATATAAGTGCCCAAAATTTCCTGGTGTCTATGGTTGAATTTTGCCACTGTTTTTTGAGCACATTGAGCCTCGGCTCCATATAGAAAAATCAATTCTGTTCTCTCTTCCAGACTATAAACAATTTTTCAAGATTAGAAGTTAACAGTAGAAAGCAAACAAGACAATTAATTTATTTGTAACTGGCATTGGTATTAAAAACAATGTTTTGTTTACGATCTTACACATAAAAATGTCTACCTTCCCGAGCTATGTTCGATTAGGCCAAATTCTAATGCCGCTACCAGTGGCGGTGACTCAGAAACTTGTGAGGCTCATTTCTCGTTATAGCTTTTACTTTTAAAAGATTAAAACCACCATGGCACAACTTGATCTACAAGAATATGTAATAAAAAAATCAGGAGTCTCATTTAAAAAGTCAAAGTGATCTAATAAACGCCACCTTAGCAACGCCAACCAGGGTCATAACAGCCTTAACACCCTACTTCTCCCTTAAAATCAAACAACTTTTGTTTAAAACTTTTTTTTTTCTGCAATGCGTTGTTTTCGATATACTTTTGTGGAAAGTTTTCAAATGAACATCCGATATATTGTCACAATCCGTACCACTTCCTCCTTTGAGTGAAACATCACTGATAATATGTGGAAATATTCTACTAATATAGTTCCATGCAAGCAAATATGAGAATGTTTGAACGGTGAAATATTACCGGTGAGGTTTAGGGAAATACAATTGAAAATTACTCTAAATATAAAGAGTATAGTTGGAAACTTATTCCATAATAAAACACGAGCATTGTTCAATCCCTGAATTAGGTTATCTTTCGGAACAGGTAGCAGTGTAGTGACGTGTAGTGTTGTCAGGGTTAGCTCAGATTGTTAAAACTGTACCTGTAATACGTTATCTCCCCTCTGACCCTATTTTAATAATCGTACATAAGTTCTGGTCTACATATAATTTTGTTATGTTACCGTGTCTTACCACCTGTTCAGGTTATACGCATATAATTATGATAATCACTTTTTTATGTTAGTACAGCGTCTTAATACCCTTTGGGTTATACGCTTTATAATTACTCTAGTGATTTAGGGATGAGGTAGGAACATTGTAGAGGTAATCTACCTGAATTTGTGTGGAAGGAGAGTGGGGAACCATTAGGTAAAGACCACACTCAGTAGACCAGACCCCGATCTCCCCGTCATTAGCAAGTCAGTCTAACACAAGAGTGACGCCTTAGACCAGAGATCCTCAACCATTTGGTACCTTAGAGTCCATTCAAAATTAACGGTGATTCGGCGGGCACCAATTACTTTTTCAAGGCAAATTTACTTACTCCCGCCAGGCTCAGAGGTCAGCCTCAACACTATACACACGGCCGGTCAACTGCCATGTTTTTCCAACAGCGATTATGTCGTTACATGTGTATTATTATTATTATTATTACCACGTCTTACTACCCGTTCGGGTTAGACGCATTTACGCTAATGTGTAATGGTAGGGTGATTGTGAGCTGAAATGGAGAACCTACAGCTTAACGTGGAATCCGAACCACGGTGGAGGCCTGGCAATCCACACATTCACAGGTTGTGATCATTACATGTGGTTGTGGGTAACTCAAGGCCGTAGCCATGGGGTGAAAAGGGGGGGGGGGTTCAACCCCCTTCCAAGTTGACAAAAATATTTTTTTAATACTGCTTTATTTACAGTTTTAACAAGACCAAAGTAAAAGACACATGTAACTATTTAACTACTCACCACCATTTTGGTGCCTGGGTACATTTTAAAAATATATATTTATTCTGTATTTATTCAGGCAACAAAGCTGAGTAGACCCGTGCCAAGATATTTACAAAGCAAATATGAAGTATTAGCGAGTGTGAAGCGAATAATGAAAGGGGAAGGAGATGAGATTAGGAAAAAGCAAAACCATTCAGCTTCAAACTACGGTGGTTCCGAGTAAAAGTACACTTTGTAAATGAGCCGGTGAAGAAAGATGAATGACAGTGAGGGATTGGAAAGAGGGGGACTTTCACTCATCAGCTTCTTGAGAACAGCATACCTGGAGATAAGCACAAACTTGATATTTGTCAGAAAATCGACAGATTAAAATTATTGGTCAAGAACTTTTCAGCTGTGGTCAAAAAATGGCGGGCAGAAGCAAAAGGCTTGACGGGCATAGGGTTGTAGACCCCTGCCTTAGACCAAGGGGGGCGGGGGGAAGGGGACCTTTTGGCAGTGGAAGGCTGCAAATCGCTCCATGGGCTCCTCATTAGGCGCAAATCATAGATAAATAGATCGATAAGATGGATTGATATTTTGCCATATCATTATACTTTAAAAATAAGAGTTTTTTATTTTAATCAATTAAAGTATATTACGTTGGAGAATGTATGATTTAAAATAAATATGATATATTATTATTATCATCACCACGTCTTACTACCCGTTCGGGTATATCACACTTACGCTAATGTGTAATGGTAGGGTGATTGTGAGATGAAATGGAGGACCTACAGTTTAACATGGAATCTGAACCACGTTGGAGGCCTGGCATTCCCCACATTCACAAGATGTCTTGTCAGAGGTGAAGGAAGGGTTTGGTAAAATATGATATAGTTTTAAGAAACGTGTGTGAAAGGGCCACAACGCGAGCACCTCAAAAGGCCGCAAGTTCCCCATCCCTGGTTTAGACCATATGGCCACTGAAGTGGGTGCTCTATTAATATTTTGATAGGAAGAACAGTACAGTAACTTTTTAATATATCATTATTTATAATAGTATCTAACAAAATTGACGGCTGCAGATCACATGGAATGACGCATGAATGTACGTTAAAGTAGATTTAGTAGCTTTTCCTGCTGCTAGATATGTCCAATCCCAGGAAAATTCAGTCTACACACAGGATAGTTTTCCCGCGCTGCGTCTTCACATACGCACGCTAATGGAGTAGGAATAAGGAAATATTCTAGTATTTGCGTTGAGGGAAAAGGAACATAATTTAAGGGGGGGAAACCGCTGAGTAAACCCAACCAGGACTCTTAACTCTAGTCTTCAGTCTAGCACGAACTATGTGTTAGGCCAACCACACGACCACGATGTGTGTATGAGTGTAATCTTTAGTCCAAGAGGACTTGCAGTGAAGTTTGCCGGGATGTGTAGCTGCTCGTCAGTGGGCACGGTATCAAATGTTGGGCGCCCGCCCGCTCGCCCGTCACTCCTGTTCCCCAACCCAACAGTTATTTTGGACCAGCAGAGTCGTCGCATCTTCCCTGCCCGCCTGTTCCCCGAGCATCATACACTCGGTACAGGGCCGCCTCTACTTGCCGGCACACGCACTCGCTACTTGCTGCTTGCTGCCTTTGTCAGAGTTGGACGTGCAGGCTCTACATTATTATTATTATTGGCATGATTTTAAGGTGGGATGGTAGAAAGCTGGTTAAGGCGGGGTAGAAGAACTCCAACCAAGGTGGGGTGTGAGAACTCTAACCAAGGTGGGGTGGGAGAACTCTAACCAAGGTGGGGTGGAAGAACTATAGGCAAGGTGAGGTGAAAGAACTCTAACAAAGGTGGGGTGGAAGAACTCTAACCAAGGTGGAGGTGGAAGAACTCTAACCAAGGTAGAGGTGGAAGAACTCTAACCAAGGTAGAGGTGGAAGAACTCTAACCAAGGTGGGGTGGAAGAACTATAGTTAAGGTGGGGTGGAAGAACTATAACCAAGGTGGAGGTGAAAGAACTCTAACCAAGGTGGAGGTGGAAGAACTCTAGGCAAGGTGGGGTGGAAGAACTCTAGGCAAGGTGGGGTGGAAGAACTCTAACCAAGGTGGGGTGGAAGAACTATAGGCAAGGTGGGGTGGAAGAACTCTAACCAAGGTGGGGTGGAAGAACTATAGTTAAGATGGGGTGGAAGAACTATAGTTAAGATGGGGTGGAAGAACTCTAACCAATGTGGGGTGGAAGAACTATAGTTAAGGTGGGGTGAAAGAACTATAGGCAAGGTGGGGTGGAAGAACTCTAACCAAGGTGAAGGTGGAAGAACTCTAACCAAGGTAGAGGTGGAAGAACTCTAACCAAGGTGGGGTGGAAGAACTATAGTTAAGGTGGGGTGGAAGAACTATAGTTAAGGTGGGGTAGAAGAACTATAGGCAAGGTGGGGTGGAAGAACTCTAACCAAGGTGGAGGTGAAAGAACTTTAACCAAGGTGGGGTGGAAGAACTCTAACAAGGTGGGGTGGAAGAACTATAGTTAAGATGGGGTGGAAGAACTCTAACTCAGTCGCGGTAGAAGAACTATAGTTAAGGTGAATATTTTTGAAGTTTTTACAACAACAAATTTTTGGTCAACATAGATAAAATATCACTTCGGTAAATACATTCTATCAGTAATCCAGTAATCCGAACAGTTCTTGAATATTTGTTGTGGGCATCATGGGTTTCAACCAGGATCTTTCCCCCTCATTTTAAGTTTCTGTACAAATTCCGCTATGTGCATGACAAATATTCTAGAGCTTACTGAAAGAATAAGCAGTATGTTATTGGTTTTGGCTAAACCATTTTAGGTGCTATTCAAACTGAAAAAGAATTGACCTTAATTCGTGTTTCCTTTCATCTCTTGAATGTTGAAGATAAACAAATTACAAACTAACCGTAATCTATGTACATTGTAAAGACACCCAACCCAAAAGTCGTGAATTGGAAAAATCTGAGACAAAAGACAAGTAGGCTACGCCATTTTAATGGAAAAACATAACATTGATTTCTCGATACTTTAAGCAGAGTAATTGCATTAGCTTATAATAATTTCAAGATCTAAAATTATTCATAGTACGTTCAGGAAAAACAACAAACCATGTTTGAATAATAAAAAAAAAAGGTTGTGTGTGTTTTCCTCAAATTATTTACAAACCTTAAAGATGTTATCCTCATATTTTGAACAACACCATGGGAGTAAGAGCAATTAAACTACAGTAACTCCATGGCTTCTTTGGTGCTGACCGACAGCTCACAGTTGACTTCTGACAGTCAACATTTAGGTATATGCCTAAATTTTGACTGTCAGAAGTGACAGCTGCTAAACACATGTTTTTTCATATCATATGGTTCAGCGTAGGGATACATAATTTGGTCTGGTAACTTTTCAAAGCCGTCGCTGTGAGCTGTCAGTCAGCACCAAAGAAGCCATGGGGTACTAAAACAATAATGCATTAAAACTAACTGAACGTTTTTAAAAAGACTAAAACCCTTATTGGGTAATCGCATGGACTAAGGTGGCACTCTCGCAATGGAGTGGATTGCCTATTACGGAGAGATTGGAGTTGGAATACGGGTCAGGTGTAGAAGGGGGTCCGGCCTCTCCCCTGGAATTTTACGGATCTTTCTGGGGGTACATATTAACACTTTTATTTGCTAAAGGTACAATAAAATGTTCTACCTAATCCCCTCCTAACCTAACTACTAGAAAAAATTCACTTTCTATGCCCTTGGTATTGAAAGTGGTTTCTCCACATAAGTGGGCATATATAAGAGTAGTAGGACGCAGTACACACACACACACAAATGATAAATAAAGGTTTAAAACTTCAAAAGTGTCATATATATATATATATCATATTGCATTAAAATATTAAGGGTTTTCATCAAATCTGTGATACTTGGACCATTCCCATGGATGACCGGCTCGCAGGACCTACTATAGGTATGGTTCATATCCAAGTTCAGATGCATAACGATGCCCACGTTTCGTTTTCATACATAAATCTCACAATTCCTGGCGCTAGGTTTGGATGTAGAGTTGGGTGTGGTTTTTTTTTGTTTTTTCAGTCTTAACTCAATTACAATACCCTGTCTTCACTAAGATCAAAAATCTAAAAAGAAAAAATGTCTGCGTACGTAAATAGAAACCATTTCTATAAACTTTCTTATAATATGTTAGGATAGCCATCAGGTCTTAAACAGGGTATTGACACGTGGGGTTGCCGTAGTAAAATATAGTAAACAGAAACTCGAAGGAAGGCGAAACTTTTCACTGCTCTAGTTTAGATCATTTGTTTTTAGAGAAGTTTGGAGGGGTAACGTGTTCTTCATCGTGTCTGGAATACTGAACTGGTTCTAACTGGTTTACATTATAAGGTGTGGCGGTAGCTTCGTAACTATAGCGCCTTTACACACCGGGTCTGGGAACGTTTGAACATTACAAATTTAATAATGAGAGATTAATGTTGTCAAAATATACCTTTATTAGGGATAATTTACTTGCCGCCTTTGACCCCATTGATTATTTCAGTACAGGACTTAAAATTTAACTTGCGAACATACACGGCACCCAGTCTTCCGGCAGTTATCGGTTCATCACTAGAAAAAAAAGATGTTCATATTTTACCAGTGATAAATGTTTAGGCCGTACCTTGAATTGAACCCGGTACTCTTACCTTAGTAGGAAGAATTGCTACCGATTGAGTTAAGAAAACCGAACAACCTAAAAGGTATTACTTAAACTTAGTCGTTTGGAATAAGTTTTTCTTTTCGTCTTATTACTCGTTCAGGTTATTCGCATATATACTAATTACGCTAATGTGTTAGGGATTAGTAAGGTTGAATTTAAAGGAAGTATACTTATATTTATGTGTAGTGAGAGTGGAAAACAAATTGAGAAAAATCACCCTCGGTATACTTGATCGGGATTTGAACCACGACCTCCACGTCGTCGGCAATCTAGTACCTATATTGTGAGAGTGACGATGGCTTAGACCATGCGGCCACTGAAGTGGATTATTCTACCTTGTTTTATCTCCGCTAGTGAATCTCTCGGTCACATTCTACCTTGTTGTATCTCCGCTAGTGAATCTCTTGGTCACATTATACTTTGTTTTATCTACGCTAGTGAATCTCTTGGTCACATTATACTTTGTTTTATCTACGCTAGTGAATCTCTTGGTCGCATTCTACCTTGTTTTAGCTCCATTAGTAAATCTATCGGTCGTATTCTAACTTGTTTTATCTCCGCTAGTGAATCTCTCGGTCACATTCTACCTTGTTTTATCTCAGCTAGTGAATCTCTCAGTCACATTCTACCTTGTTTTATCTCCGCTAGTGAATCTCTCGGCCACATTCTACCTTGTTTTATCTCCGCTAGTGAATATCTCGGTCACATTTTAACTTGTTTTATCTCCGCTAGTGAATCTCTCGGTCACATTCTACCTTGTTTTATCTGCGCTAGTGAATATCTCGGTCACATTTTAACTCGTTTAATCTCAGCTAGTGAATCTCTCGGTCACATTCTACCTTGATTTAGCTCCATTAGTGAATCTCTCGGTCGCATTCTAACTTGTTTTATCTCCGCTAGTAAATCTCTCGGTCGTATTCTACCTTGTTTTATCTCCGCTAGTGAATCTCTCGGTCACATTCTACCTTGTTTTATCTTCGCTAGTGAATCTCTCGGTCGCATTCTAACTTGTTTTAGCTCCATTAGTAAATCTCTCGGTCGTATTCTACCTTGTAACTAGGTTTCTAGGGTGTAGGTGATGCCAAAACTTGACCGTATTTTTCAAGGTTGGCCCACACTCAAAAATATCTCGTCACTTTGAAAATAGTTTTACCGGCAGCAAAATCAACAGCTTGAGCTTCACCTGCAGATGAGATGTATGTTTTGTTCCCGCTAGAAGGTCTCGGTCGCGACAGACACAGTCAAGTCATAGGTCTAACAAGAAAAGGTTGATTTATCTCGGTCCCGATGAACGTTTTCGTCGTCCTTCTGTGACATTCTTTCGAAAGACGTCGAGTTGGAGACGGCTCTAGAGTAAAGAGAGTTTTTTATTTGCATTTTTGGAGACAGCCGTTCTAAATTTACTGGTGGCAGCCGGAGAAGGTATAGTAGGATTCTGGTAGGAAGAAACTTATTTTGCGGTCAACATTGATAACAAAAAATGTACATATTATTAGTGGTAAAGTTTTAAGTATGGATATAACTTTTCAAATGTGACAGTAGCAAACAAGGGCGTAGAAAGGGGGGGTGAGGGGGTCCCAGCCCCAATGGAATTGGTTGGACCCTCCTTAAAGGGGATCCATTTATACAAATAAACAGTTAATTTATAGTTTTTTTTTACTTTTGCTATAGTTTTATTTATGTGTGTCATCAACCAAATACTAGTTATATACATACATACATACATACTATACATACATACATACATACATACATACATACATACATACATACATACATACATATGTTATCACGCCGTTCCCTTGTGGGGTACGCAAGAAACTGTGCATATAGCTCAAAAAACAACTCCATACTTAATACAACCTCATTAACTTTCTCCACACTTCTCTACTTTTACATACTCCCTTTGCTTCAACAACATCCATACACCAAGTCATGCATGCTCTTTTATTCTTAAAACTCCTAATGTTTCTCTTTTTCACACATTCAACATCTCCTAGAAATCTCATTCCAACCGCATTCACTTTGCTCTTGTTTCTCCTGACAAACCCACGTTTCACACCCATTAAACAATGTTGGCGTAAGCATACTTTTATATACTTTAATCTTTGCCTCTTTAGATACTACTTCATTCTTTACAGTAGACCATATAAGTTACATCAAACTACTCTTCAAGATGCATTCACCCGTCTGTCGATTTCACTTTCTATCCTTTCAATGTTACACAGTATTCTGCCCAGATACACACAAAACCATTCCCAACCGTTTTCCATTTATACTAGGCTGACAATCATTTCCTGATACGTCCTCATCAAAAACTACTATCACCTTAGTTCTGGATAAATTTACGAAGATCTGTTCTGCCTGTCGCCACATTAAAACGATTTAATCCATTTTGCAAGTCACTTTCATTCTCAGCCGTTGGCACGGAATTATCCGCATATAGAAGCACTCTCACATTCACAATGTCTATTTGTACATCAACCGCGTCATCACAAGCGTTCCTCATACACTTATCCACGAATACATTAAATGGAGACATCAGAATCTTTTCTAACAATGTTCAATGTCAAACCATTCGCTCAAAGCTCCATCAACACTAACGCACGCTTTACTTCCATTACACATCGCCATAATTGTGTTTACTAACCATGCGTTCAAAGCATTAGAGATTCCATTAGTTATTACTTATTACAAGTTATTACAAGATTGTGAAAGATTGTTTTAGAAGGGAATCAGTGGCAAGATAGTAGTGGCATACTGCTAATATAATATTAGTGTTAGTTACATAAAAATACGTCGAATCTTAAAAATCTTGGTTAGCAAAATAATCACCAGCAGAAACTATTCCCTACGAAACACCAAAAGAGGTGAGATGTTTGTTTATGTTTTATTTCCCCGCGTTACACTACTTATTCGGTTATACGTATAAGTAAGCTACTAATAATTACGCTATTATTGTAATAATGATATAGGAAGAACGTATAGGAAATGTGCCTACATATACGCGGGGGTAGAGTGGGAAACCATTTAGGAAAAAATAACCTCATTACACTCGGCCGGAATTCAAACCACGACGTCCCCGTCATCAGCAAACCAGACTTAATTTTCTTGACTATTTGCTCATTGGCACGAGTATGTAATTATAATGTAAATAATTCTAAATAAATTTCAAAAATGGCCCTAACAATTTTGTTTAAAATGGATATCTGGGGTGTATTTGAGAGGAAAAATAATACCGTATATCTATTTTGGGGGAGAAAATTCGCTTAAGGGTAGTTTACTTATGATTAACGTTTGGAAATTATGTGTTTCTCAAAACTGGCCTAACGATTTTGTTTAAAGTGTATGTCATAGAGTTTTACATTACATTACATTTTACATTAAGAATAGCAAGGATGTAGAAAGGCCGGGGCTGGGGGCTTCCGGACTCCCTTAGAATTGTATGTACCTGCCCCTTATATGGGGGGGGGGTCTATATTTGTATAAAAGCTTCTATAGGTTAAAGGCAATGGTATAGTAAAATTTTCTAGCGGACCCACAATAGGAAAATTAGCTTTCTACACCCTTATTTGCAGGTCACATGACTAAAACATAATGAAAATATAAAAATTGTTTTAGTAAATTTGGTTACTGTAAAAAAAAAGTCTTCCTATCTGAACCTGACTGTAGTTAGCGAAGACGGGAAACCACTCCCACTCTTTATGCAGCCGTTCTGGGTCGAACCAAAGCCTCACAGTTGTCAAGTGTGCTAACGACTTACCGGTAACGTTGTCTTTCACTCACGTAGAAGTTACCATAAGGTTCTACAATCGTAATTGAAACATACGATCCTGACGAAGCACGTCTCATGCAACCGGTCAAAATACTGCAATTCTAGTAAAAAGGTAACCTACCTTTAAAAAATAAAAACATGGTTGTTTTTGCGGCCAACAGTGATAAGATTGTATTAGTTCATTATATTTAGTTTATAGGTATTGATACTATTTATAAAAAGTGACAGCCGAATTTCACATGACTTCAAGTATGAATATGAATTAATTTTATCAACTCTTATAACTTTCAGATACGGTTCTTCTTTGAATTCTGCTATAATTACAAGTTCGGTTAACCAAAACCAATAATTATGTTATCGACCCAATAAAATAGGTACCTACGGTAGTAATTCTTTTTAGCACCACGTTTCACTACCCGTTCGGGTTATACGCTTAAGTACTAATTACGCTAATGGGTTATGAATTGGTAAGGTTGAATTTAGAGGAAGTGAACCCGCATTTATGTGGAGGGAGAGTGAAAAACCATTTAGGAAAACCACCCCCACTTCACCAAACCGATATTAGAACCTCGATCTCTCCGTCCTCGGTAGTCTAGCTCTACACGAAGCTAGCGCGTTAGCCAACTACGCCACTGAGGCGGGTAGTAGTAAAAATAACACAGCTCTACGTGGTTTTACGCTATAGAGGACAATAGACTCAAACTTTTTTTATTTATTACTAGCAATAGACTCAAATCTTTTAAATCACTAGTGTTCAAGAGCACGTTAAAAACATTAGGTGCTATTTTATTGCTAACTTAGCTTGACGGTTGCTTCGTATTTTCACGAGATAATGTAAAGATTTGCAATAGCAATAGACTAGATTATAGGTGACCGGAGATTTCAAGGTTCGAATCCCGACCCAGCGCACCGGTGATGGTTTCCCACGTGAGGAGAATCCATGTGATTTACACATCCTCTCCAATATAATGCGGGTGCAATTCCTCTAAATTAGCCTAACAATCCCTGCTCCTTAGATACAGTCAATAACAAGTCTTAGTGCTGCGAGTACTAATCAAGAAAATAAATAAGGCAATTTTATTTGACCGTTTTTAATCTGTATTTATAGCTTGAAATATGATTTTTCTCAAGAGGGCAGTCTGACGAAATAGATCCATTGTGTCCATGAACGACAACCTACAATCCAATTTTCTTAAGAAGGACCTTTTAGAAAAATCAACATTTTTTTTTCAGTCAGCAATGTTATCGTTTTCCCTTCCTGTGAAAATTGGACAAGCTCGAGTTGTCCACGCTTGTCCCACATGTGCACGGTTGCTTGTTTACAACGCGAAAGCTCATATAATATGATCATGAATCACCACGAAGATCTAAGGTGTCAACAAACAAGTGAGAACTAGTCAGTGTCGTTTACAACGCGATATGTGCAGGAAGAGTGATAATGCGCTACAGAAGGTGCATGTATCGTGTTTTCACGGGTGCACTCGTTAGAATTATGTCCAGCGTTTCTATAGCTCTCCTAAATAATGTGATCTACACTTTCACGAGTTTTGTCGTTTTTTGTAATGCTTCTTATTTCTCATTCGGCTTATCTACAGTAACCCCATGGCTTCTTTGGTGCTGACTGACAGCTCACAGCTGACTTCTGACAGTCAACATTTAGGTATATACCCAAGTTTTGACTGTCAGAAGTGACAGCTGCTAAACACATGTATTTGCAGATCATATGGTTCGGCGTAGGGATACATAATTTGGTCTGGTAACTTTTCAAAGCTGTCAGCTGTCAGTCAGCACCAAAGAATCCATGGGGCTACTGTACATTTAACTGCACCGACCAATAGGTTAGGGATGACATAGGTAGAATTTAAAATAAATGTATGTGTTTTTGCACGTGGTGGGGGAAATAATTTAGGAAAAATCACCCCGAGTATATTCGAACCTCGACCTCCTTGTTTCTAGCAAATCAGACAATACGAGACCGCGGTTTAGTCCGCTAGGAACAAATGTTATTGTAGGCCTACATTTGTGTACCGCCCCTTGAGAATAATTGTCGGGCACAGATAGCTGTTATTATATAATTCACCTAAACTAGCTTAACTCTAACCTTAACATATCAACATTCGACTTTGGTGCTCTCGGGGTGAAGTGCTTGCCCCACGACCCGAAGTTTATGGATTCAAGTCCGGCTGAGGCCAACTAATTTTTATCGAGCGATCAAAATCCGTAACACAACTTGTTTTGGAGGTTAAATAAAAGGGATAATTAACAATGTTACGAAATGAAAACGGGCGTGTGGTTATATCCTACCTGGTATATGATTGTCAATTGAAGCACTGTTTTTCCAATAGGTCTCTTCAAGCGTGTGGTCACGCAATATGTATTGTCCAATAAACTAGAATGAGTTCTTGGAACTACTTGAACTAAATTAGTGTTTGAATGAGCGTGCGACGCCTAAACTACGTCAGATAAATAAAGGCTATTAATTATTATTATCTACCTTGGTATTGATGCGATGATGGATCATCACACGAATATATTGTTCTTCTGAACACGTAAACTATACACAAGGTTAAATTATTGAGGGTTGAGCCGCGGTGTCGAGCGACTACTCTTGGACCACCCACTTTATTAACTAAAGAAAATACCCTAGTAAAATACAAACGTTTGTACATCTACCACCCTCAATATAAACTAATATTAAAAGGGCGGTAAAAAGAAGATATAACCACCTATATACAATAATAATGAATTAATACTAGAAATATATATATATATATATATATANNNNAACAGTAGTGAAATTAATATTAAAATAATAAAATATAAAATACCAAGCAACATAATTTGGAGGGAGAATTAAAGGTGTCGGTTACACTTACAATGAAGAATGCAAAAGATCCCTGAAAGATATACGAGATAGCTTTCCGGCAAAATTTGTAAGTACTTTCTTGCTCGCTCATATAAATCCAGTGCTGAAGGTAACGGGAAACCACTGCACTTATTCATGACTTTCCAGAGTGTATGTGCATTATCTCGGTCGGTCGACACTAACCAAACGAAGAGCTGTGCTACGGTTGTATGAAGCACGTCAAACCAACCTTAGGGTTGCAAACTCAATAAACATGTCAACAATTAAGTATGACGCGATTATGTTTAGTAATTAAAAAATACTTTTTTTTACGTCGGTGGCCGTACAATCTATATTCTAAGGCCGTAGATCGGGGTTCAAATCTCTGTCAGATGTACTGAGGGTGTTTTTTTAAAATGGTTTCTGCCTATTTCTTCATGAAAGTGCGGGTACATCTTCTCTCAAATTCTACCCTCCTCATTCATACTTCATTTGTGTAATATATGTTTAACCCGAATGAATACTAAGATCCGGTGTAAAAATACAAACATGTATTCCTGCGTCATGTGTACACAGCTTTCAGATACAGATGTGTAGATATTTTATTGTCAATGATCCCGGATATTCTATAATTATTTTTTATTTTCTATGACAAGTTATTTCTATAGTGATAAAGCTTATTTAAAGAAAGAGCCGTTAATAGTATTAACACTCCTGTTTACCCTTAAAGGTAATAGTCCTACCTTGGGTGATTGCACTATGGCCCTTTCTTACGAGCTTATGAGCTACACCGAAGTGGAACTGAACAAGGTTAACTTGCTATCTGTCACAGTAAATGGAGGGCAGTCATTTCTTGAGGCCTGATGTTCCAACACGTCAGTACATTACACTCCTGTAAGAAAGACTCATCTTGAATCAGAGCGGGCATTGATACAGTTGAAGTTAGAGAGCTATTCACCTCAACAAACCGTACCCTTGTTCAGGCACGCTCGAAGTGCTCAGTAGTCGATCAAATTACCTTACGACGTCCCCAAATAGGACGAGGACAGATGTATCTGTGAACTACGTAGCCCAACGATGAGTCACGTTTTATTAGTGCATATAATTACTTAAAGGCAATTCTTATTAAGATGCGGCAGAAGGGAGAACAAGTATTTTACAGTTTTTATAGAAATGACTTTTTTGGCCAAAATAAATCAAATATCTCTCCAATAGCAGCATAGAGTTTAGTTTTGTGCACATGCTAATATCAACAGATCTTGAATAGCTGTCAAAGGTGTTCTGGAATTTTGTCAAAACTTTTTAAATAAAGAGAAAAAGTTTTGACAAAGTTCCAGAACACCTTTGACAGCTATTCAAGATCTGTTGATATTAGCACGTGCAGAAAATTAAATTCTATGTTGATACTGGAGAGATATTTGATTTATTTTGGCCAAAAAAAGTAATGCTATAAAAACTGTAAAAATACTCGCGCTCCTTTCTGCCGCACCTTAAGATGTTGCAGTAAAAAAAAAGTATATTTGTACTTTTACTTTCTCGCGACCCCTTGGAGAGAGGGCGGACGTATTGTGATCATAAAAAAAATCAAATTCGATATTTTGATAGACCAAGAAAGTTTGTGCAGTGCAACGTACCATGTATTTTTTAGTTTGTACGTTTACAAATGTTAGCAACTGCCAGATACTGTCCTTTCCACAATGTTCTCACTGTACTAGCGTATCCTCATGGATCAATCAAGTGGAGGAGATAAACTCAGTGAAATTGGTGGTAATGTTGTTGTATGAAGTGACCCCTTGTCCCACCGCCAGACAATGAAATGACCGGGTGATAGCACTTTGAAATAGTGGCAGCCGGGGAACGGGACAAGAGAGAAATTGCCAGCCTGCTCTGAATATTGATGACCAGACCGGGACACTCCAAGACAGTAGACACTAGTTAATTAAGATGGTCATCTCGTTCGTACCATTGTTCCAGCACTGTGACGTGTACAGTCAGCAGGCAGGGCCTTTCGGAAAATACAAATATTTTTCTATAGGAACCAATATTTATAACATGTTACTTTATGTATTATCAGCGTTAGTTTATTGATGTAGTAACATATATCAGAAGTGACTGCTACAGATCACATGACTTGAGTACATGAAAGTGATTTGATAACTTTTCTAACAATTTGCTTTCATAGCGTGAATGTGAGGAATGCCAGGTCTCCACCGTGGTTCGGATTCCATGTTAAACTGTAGGTCCTCCATTTCATCTCACAATCACCCTACCATTACACATTAGCGTAAGTGCGTATAACCCGAACGGGTAGTAAGACGCGGTGCTAATAATAATAATAATAATGCTTGCATAGCGAATGGTCTTAAACCCCTAAGGCGCCAATATAGACTGGCTTGTTGATGGCGGGGAGATCGAGGTTCGAATCCCAGTCAGGTCTACTGAGGGTGGTTTTTTACTAAATTGCTCCCCCACTCTCCTTACACACAAATGCGAGTAGTTTACTTCTGAAATGCCTCCTTCCTCATCCTTACCTCAGTATCATATATGCGTATAAGACGCGGTGATAGGAAAAACTTTTCTATTTGTCAGATAGGCTAATAAAAGCCCTTCCTATGAAACTTGTACTGTAGTAATACCCAATAATAGAATCCCCCTAAGTGTATGATTGTCTCGGCCCAATGAATCGCGCCCTTCCCTCCCATCAGCCATTGTTCAGGGCGGACAGATCACAGATATGCTTCAGAGGGCAGGTAGGTAGATACGAACCAAAGACGGAGTGGTCTTGAGAATGATTTCATTGACTGGTCCGTGACGTCACTTACATAACCCGTTCTATAGCCCACTCTAGGGCGGTAAAAAGACAGTCTCTCTGCGATTGGTTATGACGGAGTAGTGTTCAACTAATAAGTATAGTAAGATTCTGACGGAAAGAATTTTTATTAGCACAGCGTCTTACTACCTGTTCTGATTATACGCATATGAGAAAGGTTGAATTTGAGAGAAAGTGTACCAGTATTTGCGCGGAAAACCGTCTAACGAAAAGTCTTCAGTACACCCGACCAGGATTCGAGCCCCGATTTCCCCGCCTAGTCTATTGTGAGAGAGAAAGAAATATTTTAGAAAATACGAACATATGTTTTGGAGTAAACATTGATATTATTTTACTATATAATCAGTACATTAATTTTTAAGTATTGAATCTATGATATTAACAAACAAAAGTGCTAGCTGCAGATCAAATTACTTGACGTATGATTAAGTCATCTCTGTTTTAGCAACCTTTGTAACCGTACAAATTGTTTCTTTCTATCTGAAAAGGACTGTGACAATAGCGAGGGGGGAACATTTGCCTCTCTTTGAGGCAAAGTGAACAGGAAGGTTGTACATAAAAACCCTGGTTATATTTTAGAGAATGCCCAAAATAATTGAGTATTTTGTAAACAAGTTCGTCTAATATCCTGATATTACAACTCCTGGCGCGATATTTTGATGTTAGTAATGTCCTGGAATAAGTTTTTGAAAGTCGTGTGCTGATGTAAGTCTGTCATCATAGTTCTTGTAATACAGTGTATCATCGGGTGTACACATCTGCTGGATAGGGGGAAGGTGTTGTACCTTGAACCTATTTTCACGTTTTGAGTTTTAACTTTGTTCAAACTTTTAAGAAGCTTGTGAAATTTCGTATGTAGAGACTAGGGTACCTTAGGAAACAAATTTTTTTTAGAATAAGAAATTAAAACTGGTTCATATTTTTTTGTTATTTTGAAAAAATGTTTACACTAGGACCGAAGTACAACATATGTGTCGTACCTTGGTCCTAGATATGTTGTACCTTGGACCTCTGTGGGGGATTTTAAGTAAAACTCCGGAAAACAATTACAATTTTTTTTAATGTTTAGCAATTAGACTATAAACAATTTTTTAAACTGGTTACAATCATGAATTGGTAAAAATGTTTAGTTTATTCAACATTTAGCTGTGATGGATAAAACACAACATCTCAGTTCATTCAACATTAAATTTTGAAAGATCGACACCAAAAGCCAATTTTTCTAGCTGGCGTGCTGATCCTCTACTTAAAGTAGGGTGTGGTAACTTAAAAACCACATCGTTTTTGTCAATAGCATAGACTTAAACAGTCCTCTCTTGTAAATTTCTGAGAATTTAAATCTCTTTTTAAGTACTGGACATCATAATATCGTTCCTTTATTGCTACCACATCAGCTACCAAATATTCCACAGTATTTTTGGTTGCAATCTTTACCAATACACACACTCCAAGTTCAACCTTTCCATCATCTGGATCAATAAGATCAGTAAAATATTCATCCGGCGAACAGGTATCATAAAAAGAAGGCACTTTCATCCGACTTCAGAATCAGAACTGTAGATCAAATTCTTTTTTTATAATTTTCTTCGCTTGTCTCCTTTTCAATAAGTTTTTTTTTCATTTTCTTGAATGCTTTTTGTGATTTTTTTTATCTGTTTCTTCTTCAATTTGACGTTTCACTGGAGTATCTGTTAAAATATAAGAGCTCCCTTTTTTTCTGCCCTTTCCGGTAACTTTACGTGGTTTGGCCTTATTTCTTGGGGTAATACAAGGTTGGTAGGTTCAGAGTGATTGCTTGGAGTCAAACCCGAAGTTGAAGAACCAGAATCTAGGCTTGAATTATTTTGTAGGCCTCCGCTTAATTGGTTTGATTCGCCAGAGAGGGCATTAACAGTTTTATTTCCAGAGTGACCATTAGCAGATTGGTTTACCTCAACTGGTGGCATTGGCCGGTATGTTACATTAGACGCCAGAATCTCAAGATCTTGAAAGATGTTTTCATTGAGTGGGTGGATTCCACTGACTTTGAAACCATGCATAACATTTGTGGGTGTACAAGCTAAAGGAAAAGCCTTCTCAACTAGCTCCGCTACGTCATAAATTGTTGCTGGTTTCTCAGCATTATCCGACCTCCTCATCCACTCATCCATGGCTGTATTATAATAAGCTTTGAATGGGCCAAAAACCCGTCTATCTAGCGGCTGCATCTTGCAACTAGTATGGGAAACAAATGTAACCAATGTTACCACATTATCTTTATCCAACTGAATTGTACGAATAGATATATGGCAGTCATGGTTGTCAAGCAGCAAGATAGTCGGGTTCTCCACGCTCGAATGGCTGTGATTTATAAAATGTCTCAAAAACTCATGAAACAGGTCTTCATTTGACCACTCCGAAGGGTTTGCTCCACCAATACTTCCAATTGGAGCCCCTTTCAACATAAAGTCCTTGAAGTTCACACTGGAAATATTAACATAGGTGGAATCAAACCACCACCGGCATTGATAGCTGTTATCATGGTGATAGTGGTAATCGATCCAACTTGTTTTGACCCTTTTTGTGCCAAAATCTTTGGGGGAACATAAACTGTTGATACTCCCGTTTTATCGCAATTCCATATGTTGAATGCTGAAATGCCAGGATTTTTTGTCTAAAACCTTTTTGTAATTGGTAAAAAACAAAGAGACATTTGCTTTGTTAAATGCTGTTGCACGAGCCAACCATTACAATACTATTAAGTGTTGTACCTTGAACTTATCCGAGGTACATCACTTTCACTAGGACCAAGGTACAACACTTAGCCATATTTCAAAATATGGCTGCCAACCATTTTGGGTTCATAGTAAACGCAGCTTTAAACCCATGTTCTTGAAGACAAAACAATGGTTTACAAGACTTAGCTACTATTCTAACATGTAAAAAAATAGCTACAGTGACAACAATAAAAAGAGATGCATGAAAATACTTACTTTGAACATAAGAAAAGTAACTTCAATTTCTCCCAGCAATACAACACAATACTCATGAACTAAAACACCTTGCTGGAGGCCTCTGGTACCAAAGGTATAAACTACATGTATTAGTTAGCTCCTAACCCTACAGATGGTGCTGCAATCACTATAGGTCCAAGGTACAACACCTTCCCCTACGCGTAACCCAGGGGTAAGGTGGTTCACAGTGTTACGTAACACAGCTCTTATACTTTCTTATGTTGAAAAAGATAATATTATTGTTCAAGTTTTCACCGTTAGTAAACATACTTATAGAAAACTTCTAATTCTGAGAATGGTATGGAATCTGATTTCCTCTTTTAGTGTCATAAAAGCTTCCCTATGAAATAATTACATTCAATCTTGATGGGAAAAGTTACATCAAGTCGGAGGAGGGAGGAATCAGGCTAAATATCTACTTGTTGTTACATGGGGAGAAGGGTTGTGGGGATTAAAAAAAGTAAGAAAATTTTGTACGCGGTTTATTGATTACCCATGAGTTCTATTCATCATAAAATAGTTGTTCGTAATAACAAGTCTTGGAAACAACCTTAAATCAGATTTTGACGTGCGGTCATGGTCTTTGTTAAATCTTCATTTCCCTCTGCCATAGTTTTGTTTAACGAACCAGTAGAGTATTTTTAAAATCTAGAAAGAGAGTTTAAATACTTTACAAGAAGTAGGTTGTTTCCCCACCTTTTTTTAATGGAGAACTGGAAGGGGTGACACGTTGGAAGGGCCATGGCCAAGAAATAGGTACGTGACTGAAAGTTTTAGTCAATATAAGAAATGATTCAGGCTAATTGCTTACAGAGTAAGTTGTGTCAACGCTATTGACTCCAGCTCGAGAGCTTCAAGGGCGGTATGCAAGAACGTTAGTGAATGCTTAGTGGACCGATAGTGTGGTCCCGAGCACACTATTGCTCAATCTTTTAACCTAGGATGACGCAAGCAAACCCACGCTAGTGTCCACATAGCATACACTTATTCAAGTTCTTGTATATGGTCCCTAATCTGAATCCAGACCGAATGTACAAGAAGTATTTTTGTCCACAGTGTTTTTTTACATACTCACTTCAGGTAACCAGTGGTGCACTTCATCTAGGATCTAGATAATCCTACTCATCTATTTCCTTTTAAAAAAGTTAGTAGCGAAGCGAATTTCTCACGCCATGGCTGAACATTTATTTATATCAACTTTTACCCTTGGAAAAGTTAGTTCGCAGGCCGTGTACAGAAACGATGATGTTCTTGCTGTCTGTTATATTAAAAACTCGCCTATCACTGGTCCTAAATCCCGTGTGATGACGTCAGCTGCTGTGTCTGTCTTTGAACACCGGCAGCGGTGATTCCCCCTAACGTCACGTCATGGATTTACAAGCTGGCACGGAGCTTGTACACTGTGCAATAGTAAAATATCCACCCTCCATATTACTACTATTACTAGTAGTACTACTACTACTAACCAGTACACACAGCAACGAGACAACCTACCTGAAAGGTAGCAGACGTACCTTGACGGATTACACTATGATTATCTTAAAAACTTATAACATGGTGGAATAATTCAAGGTAAGCTTGTTATTATTACTATTAGCACCACGTCTTACTACCCGTTTGGGTTATACGCACTTACGTTAATGTGTAGTTGTAGGGTGATTGTGAGATGAAATGGAGGACCTACAGTTTAACGTGGAATACGAACCAAGGTGGAGGCATGGCATTCCCCCACATTCACAAGTTGTGATTAATACACATCTTTTCCGAGGT
The DNA here is from genome assembly GCA_902141385.1 of Timema californicum. Classification (NCBI taxonomy): domain Eukaryota; kingdom Metazoa; phylum Arthropoda; class Insecta; order Phasmatodea; family Timematidae; genus Timema; species Timema californicum. The sequence continues at coordinate 255,198 of CABFOW010000108.1, read as the reverse complement.
GAAGGAAGGGTTTGGCAATCAGATAAATCTGTGCCGGGACCGAGGATTGAACCCTTACCTTACCCCTAGACCACCAGGTCACCCTTGGTAAGCTTGCTACTTTATAGTGTAGACGAAGAGTACTTTACCGTATTTATACCAAATTTCATGTTATCTGAAGCTAACACTTTTGTTAGATATCAATATCTATAAAATAGCACTAATAATAAAGTAAAATGTTATTGTTGTCAGCAGCAAAAAAAAAGTTTGTATTTTCTAAAAGACTCTTCATTTGAAATTTGGAACACGGTATATTACAGATGTAGCAAGGATGTAGCCAACTCCCATTTGTTAATGGCGCATGCCCTTCTCCGAGATTAATATTTTAATAGAACGGAGTGTACATCCTGATGAGGTGTAAGGTGACGTCACGACGGATGGATAGTAGCACCCGTGGGTGTCCTTGCCCGTCATTCCTAAAGTACTCACTCACCTTCGGACACCGGCAAGCCCATGAGAGCGGTGGTTTTACAAACCTAAATACTCGTTCACGGACCCCTTGAGCTTCATTTGTGTCGCAGAGTTTTAAGGGTACCAAAACCAAATCAACACCTAAAAAGTATTCTCAATGTCGGAGGGAGTGGTGGATCTCTTGAATTTTTTGGCTGTCTTGGGGTCGAAAGCCACATTGGTGGTCACACAGTCTATAAAGCAGTGGTTCCGAACCTTTTATATATCGTGGACCTCCCTGAAGCCAATGATAACCCGCTGAAACCCCTGGCTCCCCCCGCCAAATGAGATGAAACTAAAATTAATTTCGGTGGCTGCGTGGTCTATCGCACTACAATATCAGTAGACTAGATTGTCGATGACGAGGAAATCTAGGTTCAAATCTCAGTCTGGTGTAATGAGGGTGGTTTTTTACCAAGTGGTTTTTTACCAAGTGGTTTTCTACTCTCCCTCTACAAAATTGCGGGTGCACTTCCTATGAATATCCTTCATAATCCCTTGGACCATTAGCGTAATTAGCACATAAGCGTATAACCCGGACGTGGTGCTAAAAAAAGAGAGATTAAATTAAAAGCCTACACACAATTCCAGTTTTTTTACAATTTAATAAGGCGTATCGTCCGAACGGATAGTAAGACGCGGTGCTAAAAAAAAGTTTAATCGGACAGTAATGGACAAAATATATGTCCATGCAAATCGTGAAAAACTAATATTTTATATGTAAACATACAAATAAAAAATAGCTTAAAAATGTATTTGTTTCACGCTCTCCCCCTCCCCTCTTGTTTGAG
>CABFOW010000108.1:224530-252668 GCA_902141385.1 Timema californicum | reverse complement strand
CAATCCAGCCCTGTCTAGTATAAACTCTAAAGTATCAGTTTCGCAATAGACAAGAATGCCAGTGACGGAGAGGATGATATGAGGTTCAAGTCTCGACTTAGAGAACTGAGGGGGTTTTATCCTCTCTTATTAGCTCACTAATGCGTGTGCCCTTCCTATGCCTCTCAACCCAATCCCTTAGTTTAAGCCATTAATAACCATGCTTTAGGGAGAGATAAGAAAACTATAGTTTAAATTTAGTGTAGCCTTATTTTATGTGGCGTAAAACATTTATAAAGCTCTTACACCCGATCAAGATTATACCACTCCCCCCCCCCGTCATCGACAAACCACGCCGAATAGTTGATTAAAAACACCGGTCGGTGAACCTTGGACTATTTCCACAAGTTTCTGCCAGTGCTGTACAAACATATATACGCAAATGATACGTGTGCTCCGAAAGATATAAGCGAGTGCGAAAATGCTTAGGAAGCAAAGTTATTTTTAGTCAGACGTCACACATTTTCAACACCCTTCTTTTACCAGTCTATCCTCCTTGTTTCATCTGTATCTTTTCGTGTCTTCTTTCTTTCGTCTGTCGGCTGTACCGTGATGGTCTTTTACGGAGAGTTTTGACAATGTTGCAGCCTCTTATAGCCGAGTTGTTAGTTTTAACAACCGCGTTAGGATTAGCACCCACCATGCAAAGGTAAGCTTAGGCACCGGCACCAACCTACAAAAATATTATTTACAGAAAATTGTTCATGTATTGAACTAAACGCGGCTAGTTTTGACAATCTTGATCGACCATGGCTCGATTCCAATCGGCTACAATATGATTAGTATATAATATAATCTGTAGCTGATGATTTTCCACACTTCCATCACAGACTCTGCCTTAAAATGAGTGAAGAAATGTTCCTGCCTGTACACAGGTAGTTCAGCGGTAAGAGCGTTGGTGTACTAAACCAAAAGTCCCGGGTTCAATTCCTATGTCCAGGTGTCGTTTTTCAAATGTATATAATGACATTTATAGGCAGCTATAACCATAATTAACAACTATAAATGCATAGTCATAGCTATTTTGTTCATATTATTTATTTTTTGTTCGCAATTTAGTTCCTTAGAATTAGTGGTTTTCATTTTATTATAAACCTATGTATGATTGGCAGGATATCACCAAATTAGAGCAAGGACTAATTTAACGCAATGCTCAATGAGATATTAAATAAAATTAGTCATTTAAATAGTGTAGCATTTTAACATTATAATAATCATTAGATTAAAATAGAAACATTTTAAAGTTAGAACTATTTATATTTTAAAAAAATTACTAAAGATCAAAATAGGTGTTTTTTTTAGATTTCACAATAAATTAACTCCTAGCTTTTTATATAGGCCTACCAGAGTAGGTACTCAAAATTATAAATAGTCTTGGAATAGAAGCTGGTTTTTGAAAGACCTAAAGTAAATATTTAGCTAAATAACAGTTTAAGGAATTCTAAAAGAGTAAAATAAAAACAAATCTTAATAAAACACTAAAATGCCTTCAATTATTTGATGAATTCAGCCTCGAGATGGGCAATATATACTTAAAAACAAAACAACATAATAAAAAGAGAAAATAGTTCTTGACCATGTTTGTTAATAATAATTATTGACATAAATTGTCATGAATTAAATTTTCATTTCAGCACTAGGTCTGCATATATTGGATTAAATTTTATAAACGTTCACTCTAAAAAATGAATCAACCGCAAAATTCGACACTATATAGACATTATTTTAATGATGTGACCTCATTTTAACGCCCACAGTCCTCTATCTATAAATAACTTGATCACTTATATCTCCAGGCATTCTGGAAGTACTGTTAAAATTAAAATTAGTAACAATATTTGCGCCTGGTTCCAAAATTATAAATAATCATATTTACAACAATGTAAAGTAATGTACCTGTTTATTTTAAGTTACAAAATAAATTTGACATTGAATATATTTTAATATTTTTTCCATTGATAAAATGTCGCCGGCCAATTAAACCAGATAAAATTGCTTCGCTAACTATATAAGTAGCATTTGAATTGAAAATAAACATAGTTTGGTTTAAATCAATTGTCAAATAAATTCAAAAACTTACGAACGATGGAATTTGGTGATCGGAATGAAGAAAATTCGCCCGGACACACTAATTCAAAATAATACAACTACGTAGTTAAGTCACTTAACACAAACGTTCATGTTCAAAACAATCACGATTCACCAAAGTTTCGACTACATATTTACATCATATAGTTTTCTATTTTATCCTTTTCGAATATTTTTTCACCAAGCAAAGTACAGACGATTTCTGTTTTGCCACCATCTTTAATTTCGAATCGATTATCAATACTACTGCTGCATTCTTGTGTTCGTATTTCTCAACTAAACTGGCAAGCTTGTATGGCTTTCCGAGTTGAATTGAGGAAATAGCCCATTGGACAAAAGCTTTTGGTCCCTAAAGTGGCCGCTACGTAGCTCTGTTGTACGCTATAATTTTTAAGTATTTCTCGGGTACAAGTCTTTAGCCCTGAAAAGTATAAAGCTTTCCGTGCATGGTTTCACCATGTTTTGCTTAAAAGATCAGGCTATATTATTATCTATGGCATTACCATTCATAAATAAATATTAATGCTATGTAAGAACTAAGATGTAAAATCAAGACTATTAGCTTGATAATAGTTATTTTAAATCAAACCATAACAGAACACTTCAATTTTTTCTTTGAAATTTATATTTTAGAGTATGTACTAACGGGGGATACTTTGTGTTTCAGGTGACACTTTGTGCCATTTGTAGTTTTTTTTATATAAATATACTAGAATGCTGCAATGAACTTTTAAAGTGTTTAATTGATAAAAGAAAGCAGCACCCACACTTTTAACACCATCTAAGCAGATACTTCCCCTATTTTTGCTGTATCTTTAGGGTTTAAATAAAACAGATAGGGAAGAGGATACTTTGTGCCATTAAAAAAAATGTATATATATACTATAATGCTATCTAACAACGATGCAATGAACATCTTAAGTGTTTACATTGATAACAGATAGCAGCAGCACCACTTTGCACACTTTTTTTAAGCAGATATTTCCCCTATTTTTGGTGCATCCTTGATGTTCTAAATGAAAGTCCTTTATCCTTTATCTATGATGAAAGTGAAGGGAAGAATTTGTTTTTATTTGTGTGTAATATTTTAATATGTATTTTCACAATATATTGTCGAGTTACAAAAATTACAAATTACAATCCTTGGCTTTCTACCATACTAAATAACTGTATGTAATAGATTATGAATAAAAAGTGGCACAAAGTGTTACCTGAAGCAGAAATTTTAAATGGTAAACATATTTCAGCATACGACACAACGTTACCCTGACAAGGGGTAACGTGTCATTGACAACAACAACAACAACAACAAAACTTAATTATTTTGAAATAAATGTGTGCTATTCAACATTTAGAACCCACTTACAAATGTTCAAACTATCTGTGAATGGCAGAAACAGTAGTATTCATCACTATTTGAGAAAGGTACATTATTTAATCATAATCATAAAATGTGGTACAAAGTAACCCCGGGTGACGGTACTTATTATTGAACCTCAACTCAGACGCCAAAATTATTTCTCATCTGTGCACGTATTAAATTTATGCACCCCTTGCAATCATCATCATCATCATCATGAACTTTTTTCAGCCTGTGGCCAGGTCTGTTTAGTAAAATGCCTCCATCTGCATTCTCTTCCACTCTGCTCCTCTCACCTGTACACTTGCTGCTATCTGTTCCTTCCATCTCTTCCTTGGCCTCCTTTGTGGTCTCTTTCCTACATACTTCATATCCATTAATCTTCTTGAAATCCTTTCCCCTTCCATCCTCATTATGTATCCATACCATCTTATCTTAGCTTCCTCTACTATCTAATGTACCCCCTGTACACCAACTCTAGATCTTATATCTTCATTCCTAATCATATCTCTGTTGGTGACAGCTAGCATGCTCCTCAAAAAATTCATTTCCAGGGCCTCCACTCCTTGTTTCTCTTTTATCCAAATTCCAAGCTTCTGCTGCATATGTTACTATGAGTATGAAGAATGCTCTAAACAGCATGTCTTTCTTTTTCCCATAGAAGGTCAAACACACCTGTAGAGACCTCATCTCACTATGTCTTCTCTACAGCCCCCTTTTTCCTCAATCACACTACCCAAATACCTTACGCTCTTTGCTTCTTTCAAATCTACTCTATGCAGTTCTATCACCTTTCTTGACCTTGTAACCATCACTTCACTTTTTGCCATACTAAATTTCATTCCACACTTTTTCATCTTCATTCCTGCAGCTTATTCTTCCATTTCCTTTCTCCCCCATACCATCAAGTTATCTGCAAACATAATTGCTTTCATTTTCTCCTCAACCAGTTTTCCTGCAATTCTATTCACTATCTTTCCCATCACCAATACAAATAGTAATGGTGAGAGGGAACTTCCCTGCTTGACTCAATTTTTTAATTGGCACCACTATTTCCATACTCTCTCCGTCTTTACATAACTAAAATTATTATCATACATATTCTTTACTCTCCTAGCCACTCCTCTTTCTACTCCAGCTTCCTTCATTGCTTTCCACACTTTTTTTTTTATCCGCCATAAGCTTTTTCTACATCCCTAAATTCCATTACCACATCCTTTATAAACTCAAATTTCTTTTTCATCAACTGTCTAATTCCAAATTTTAAATCTATCGTCAACCTCTTTTCTCCATCTTTCCTTCATGCTTTTCCTCATTCTCTTTTCTGTAATCTTTTAATACATCTTCGCTCATTGATACACAAGTATTATGCCTCTATAGTTTTAACGCTTCTTCCTATACTTCTTGTCCAATCCTCTGGCACTTTCTTTTCCTTCCATACTGCCCTTATTACTCTATACCACTACTGTAAGTCTATGTCTCCTGCTCTACGTTATCATTTCCACTGAGTTTGTCCACACCTGGTGCCTTTCCCTTCATCCTCTTCAAGGCCTCTTCTACCTACTTCCAGGTTAGGTTTGCTACTTCCTCCATCTCTTTGTCGATTTCATTCTCTTCTTCTTCTTTTCGTACCAATCCTTCCCCAAGTTCAACACTCTCTCAAAAGATTATTTCCACGGATTTTACCTTCTCATCTCTCTCCATTATCCTTCCTTTGTCATCCATCATTCGGCCTTCTTTCCTTCATCCTTTGACTCACTTGACTATACAACATTTTCTTGCTCCCTTCCACATCAGTCTGTAGCACTTTAGTCCGCTCTTTCAATTATACTTTTCTCCCTTCTCTTACTATCTTCTTTGTATTTCTCTTTTTCTCCTTAAACTTATCCTAGGTCTCTCTTGTTCTTTTTATGAACCATACTCTGAATTCTTTGTTCTTCGAATCCACTGTTTCTTTCACCTTTTCATTCCACCACGGAGTTTTCTTCCATCTTCTTTTTTCACTAGTTCTTCTGTATATCTTCTTTGCTGCTTTCACCATGCCATTTTTGAACCTTTACCACTTCTGTTATCCTTTTATGTCGTCCTTTGGTAGAGTTCCTCTTTTTCTGTTTCACTATTTTGGTAACCCCTTCTCCAGCCTTTCATATCGGCGACTAATAATTTATGGCCCCCTTCCAAAGACACGCTTGGCAGGACCCTAATGTTCATTGACCACGCCTTTGCTTCTCTATCTAATAGAAAATAGTCACAAGCCATCTGGCAAAATACTAAAATGGTTTGTGAGCTGGTTAACTGACAGGAAACAACATGGGCAATTGACTAAGTGTCAAATAGTTTGAATTGAATGTGTTTCTTTATACCATAGTTTCAAATTAAAAGAATGTTTACTAGATTAATATAACTTTAAGCTTTTTTTTTGCACCACATTTGATTTGCTGCTCAGGTTATGCACATTTATTGTGATTACTCTAACAGTGTAAAGATGAGGAAGGAAACATTTTAGAGGAAATCCACCCGCATTTGCTTAAGAGCGTTGGAAACCATTTAGGAAGAAACCATGTTCAGTAGACCTGACCGTGATATGAACCCCAATCTGCTTGTCTCCACCAAACCAGTCTAACATGAGAGTGATGCCTTAGACCATTCAGCTACGAAACAAAAGTTGAATATGCCTGGTTCAAAGTATCTCACTATACTGGATTGCATGTGACAAGCTAAGGTTTGAATATTTGCTTAGTATATAGAGTATGGTTTTATACAGGTCCATATCCTACCCACTTTAAAACAACTTCAACTATACCTCTTATATGAAGCAGATAAAAACCTTGGATGGCTACAAAAATTGTGTGTTGTAATTATATTGAAAACAGGCATAATTAATTCAAATCTAGTTTCAGTGTAAAGTTCAGACTTTTTGGTCCAAATGCATGACCCAGGTTTCTCTATGAACTGTGATTTAAAATAAACACTGTACTTTTGATTTTTATCTGGAGCGACAAAAGTGCCAATGAAAATAGGTTTTAAAATACTCCAAGCCATTGACGCATTTCAATATAAACCTATATGAATGGTTTAATATGTTGTGTAGATAATATAAGATAAAACAAGCTAAAGACATTGAAGAAAATAATTCTTATATCTAAGTTTCAAGATTTTTGTAGATAGACATATCTTATGTTTCTATCTATATACTTTCTTTAGTGATAGTTTTACAAGAAAACTTTTGTTCTTTATTAGAACAATTTGGTGCTCACCACCAGCATATCTACCCAATTCATTATAATACAGACTACCAGGCCACAGGCTGTTAATTTACCATTTAGTCAAAATGAACAAAACCTGCTTAACAATGATAAATGTTTGGTCTTGCTAGATTAAAACCAGGCAGACATACAAAAACAAAATTAGTAGGGAGGCGGGGTGAGTGCAAATATCTCGACCAAAATAGTCTGCTGCCAGCCTTGGCTGTAACTCTTGAGATGCAACTCCTCGAAAAAGACCAAAGTTTTTTGAAAATCTCACATCACCAAGAAGTGGTTTGGATAAAACTAAACAATAAACATACTTCTGCCCGCCAGAGCCATCTACACTGCCATGTATGTGAGCGTATGTATGTTTTCCATCCTCGACAGAATACAACCGCAACCAGACATTTACCCTCAAACCTTTATTTCTGTATGCAGACAGATGCCCAAAAGTTTCTAAATCATATTTAAATAGTTCTCATACATCTGCCCACATGTTTATGGGAAAATTTGGGGGACTAGGTTTGAGAAGTAAAGATGTGGTACTTGGAGCCATAATGATAGACCATACCTATCTCCTAGCTGCACCTATCTCTGGCTTTACCGTATAAATTAAATAGGATAGGTGAGCATTGAATATATGGTAAAGAGTTAAGTAGAGTTTATCATTATGGCTCTATTTTTTTTAGATCTAAAGTTCTTCTTTAGTAAAAAAAAGCCAAGGGTTGTCATAAAACCATTAATACATAGTTAACTTAATGTGTTGTTTTATTTAAAGTAATTAACTTAATTAGTATTTTTTAAATTTCTTTAATATTATAAAATGATTATTGAACAAAAACAACTAATAAACTATTTGGTTGAGATTACATTAGTGTTCATATTTGCAATTAATAAATATTTATTTACAGATAAAATATTGGCTGACCTTATATGTATTAAAATCAACAAACAAAATAGGTTATAAAATAAAAAGTATCTAAATAAAGCTGTACTCACTACTTTGTACCATATAAACATATATTCCCACCTAAAATGTAACTAAAATAAATGTTATTTTCAATCCAAAGGAATGCTTAACAATACTGTATTCTTTATATTTTCACAAAAATAATGTATAAACATTTTTTATAATAATCAACAAATAAGATATGATTAAATGAATCCAGTGTAGTTTCTGAATACATATTTGATAAAAATATTTCAGATTAAATCATGATTGTTGAGCAAATTTAGTCATGTTGGTTACATTGTGGAGGAGAGAATGAAAACTATGATGTTTGCTGATGACGTGATAGTACAAGGGGAAAAGGAAGAGAGAGAGGAGGAATGAAATTTATCATGACAGAGGATAAGGACTAGAAAAGCTATAAAACTGGATGGAGTAGTGCCGAGAATGTACAAAGTTTAAAGTATCTTGGAAGTGTGATTGATGCAAAGGGAGTAGATTGTTTAAGATACCTGCTAGGTGAAGGGAGTAGAGTATTTAAGAGACCTGCTATGGAAAAGAAAAGTGCCCTTGAAGTTTAAGGGAATGGTATATAAGACATACTTTGTATCCATAGTTACAATCACAGCAGAAACATTGACAATGTATGTATGAGACCAAGAAAGTAAAGGCCAAAAGAAGGAAGTTTCTGATGGGCATGCGGGTTGTCACAAGGAAAAACAGGATCAAGAATGTAGTCCGAAAAGGAGTTGAGATAAAGAAGTATACGAGATAATATTAGAAGTTAGGGTGAGATGGTATGGTCATGTAATGAGGATGGAAAATTAAAGAAGCCCAAGGATAATTTTGGAGTTAAATTATGTAGGAAAAAGATGGCAAGGGAGAATATTAAAGATATGGAAGTGTGTGTGTGTGTTTTTTTTAGGAGAAGAATGGTGGAAGGACAGCCGAAGATGGGTGCATTTCACTGGGCTAATCTGGTCACAGGATAGAAACAGTTGATGGTTAAAAAGGTTGGGATTATTTTTAAAAATTTGAATTTATTAGTTTTAATGAAACCGATAGCTTTTATAGGAATTATTAAAGAATTTAATTTAACCAAATACTTTTAAGTTAGATTTTTGGATTCATTCATTGCTAATCAACAAGTGATACCAACAACCAAATCAATTATATGCTAAACTAAGTATGTGAGTTAATTTCAATAACTCATAAATTCATTAAATTGTTCAACAAATTTAACATATCCGATAATGAAAGATGATAGCATAAATTTATGTATCTGTATACGTTATAAAACTCCCTTAGTATTTTTTTAAAGGGTCCTTTTTCCACACTACATCTTACAACCCGTTTGGGCTAACTGCAATTTTTGAAGGTTTTTGTATGGTTGGTTACATTATAACAAATAAGTTAATAATGAGAAACTATCTTGTAAATATAGTTTTCCAAATATTAAGATTGAATATCAATCTTAAGAATTACAATGTGACCATGTTACACAGTTTTAGTCCAAAGTTCACAATGATCAAACTTGTAAAATAATTATATATGATATATGGAACAGATAAATGGGTTACACTTACATTAATAATACTGAAGCAGAAATTGTTTAGACAACACACTAAAATACACTAAAAAATTCACGATCGCAAACAGCTTCTTCAGGTCAAGAAGTGTGTCAACAACCATGCAGTCCAACTAAGAGCATCAGATTACTCTCGACCCAAAGAAGCTGTTTGTGAAGGTAAAAGCTTGTCCATATAAATCTGTTTATTTTTTAGTACTTTTTACTATATCTTATAAATTTTTTGCTCCAGTATCACTAAGTTGGTTGATTATCCTTCATAATTTAAACCATTATTCATTATATCATAATTACATTACTACAAACTCTCTAGTACAAAAACATATATTCTTACAATAGGATTATTATTACTCTTTCCTGTAACTTCTTACATTCATAAAAATTATTATTTTGTAATCTCTAAATTAATTCTTTAGACAAGAAAAATTACAGAATGCAAACTAATTGTTTTAAATGCACAATAAGTTTTCCTAAACAAACTAAACTCAACCTCCTATGACAGTGGGAAAGTAAATGTCGAGTTTCTCCTAGAAACAAGAAAATAATAATTTTACTAAGCAGTAATCATTATAGAAACAACTTAGATTACCCAAGTCTATTGCTATTTGTCAAATGAAGTTAAGGGCCTCTTACTAACTTTATACTTCCAAAAAGGGTGTGATTACACATTCTTCAGAATGTTGATAAGGATACTTTAACAATCCTTGAATCCTTAACATATAAAGATAAAGAAAGGTAACCAATCTAAATCATAATAATGAAAAGATTAGGATATATGAATTTATAGAAAACAAAGAAAGTCACTAAAAGTAGATGGCCTATACAGCAAAAAAGGTAATGAATGATATAAATTTATGTTTAGCTGCTGGAGTTTTCCATTATAACAATTTTTGTGATGGCTTTGTATTGGTTGTTTATGGTGAAAGTCATGTTTGTGTCAACAATTATATAAGCCTTAATATTAAAAATTGTGTTGTGTCAATAAACTTCAACTATATTCATCTCCTCACTGTGTACGTTGTAAAGAAGCTGATGCTACAATAGATGATCATCTAGTCCACTATAGCCCTCTAAAGAGTCATGATTTAACCTATCAATATTGGGATGCAAGAAGGCAAATGGCAGAATATCAGTATACTGGCTAACCAACAAACCAAAACTGCATCAACTAGCCCCAATTAGTCAAATAAACATATAACACAAAACCACACCATGTTTGGTACACTTTATAAGTTTTGTAATGTCTAACTTTTCCATGTCAAAATCTGTATTCTTCTAAACAAATTTGTCACTACTCCTTGCAAAATTATATGGATTGGAGATTAAACTATTGGCTTACACTATATTACACTTTATTACTTATTTCAAAAATTATTGAAAACACAACTGAAAATTCCAGTGACATTATGATTTTCCTAACTTCTCCCTGACTATTCCATTTTTTCTATGTGTGTATGAACTCGGGCCATATAAATAATGGTAAATCTCTGTCTCAGCAATGTAAAAGAAATAGTGTAATTAAATATGATCTCGATCCATTTGAAAGTGTAGTAACAAAAAAATAGATAAAAGGCTAGTTTTGTCATTTTATATTGAAATGGTTTGCAAATTCAGTTGTAATCTGAGTAGATACTACTAATATAGTATGAAAATGATATCTAGGTTAAGGGATTAAAACAGTGGCATGCAAGGATATTCTCCCTGGTGATGTTGCGCGCCCACATTTTGCCCCTGGTTGGCACCGCTTTGTGCCACCATGGCAGCCATGGAGACAGGCGGAGCAGGGTGGTAGGCGCCAGGGTTGGGGTGATGGAACCGAGGATCCAGCATCATGGCAGCAACGGCCTGCTGTGAAGTCCTCACAGCAGAGGGGAGCATATGGTGAGACGCCTGCTGGTGCAACAAGGCCTGATGGTCCGACTTGTGATGCGAGTAGTCCAGAGAGGGAGGATAACCCGGGTATGCCGGAGGTTGACTATGTGAAGGCAAGGGATTATTTGTGGTGGAAGGAGGGTGATGCTGCATCATTAGGCTGGCCATATCCCCCCCGCTGTTAGGAAGAGGCTGATGGGCATGATTAGTGTTAGTAGGTCTGTCTCCGCCAGGTAGGTTGTTTGCACCACCAAACCCACCACTTTCCTGATAGAAATAAACAAATTAGATTAAACACCACATACTTATAATATTGAAAACAAATTAATCCGAGGCAGGTATCTTAAACACACTACTCCCTTTGCATCAATCATACTTCTAAGATACTTTAATGATATAACTCAATAAGGAAAACCTCTTTTCGCTTTATGAGGCAATTGCATTATATTTGGAAGAAGGTACGGGAAAGGTGGATAGAAACATATAAAAGGGGGACAAACACAATATGGCCTTTACAATGAAAAGAACAACACAGTTCACACTTTACACTGTTGCCAATGGACAAAGAAGGTAATGGATGTCTCTTAAACTTTATACATTTCTCGGCACTACTCCATCCAGTTTTATAGTTTTTCTAGGCGTTATCCTCTCTGTCATGGTAAATTTCATTCCAAACATTTTCATTCCTCTTCTTTCTCTTCCTTTTCCTCTCATAGTAAATTACCGATATCAATATGAACAGAAAAATATCTGAGTGGCCCAGCCTTAGTTATATATTTGGTCCAAGTTACCTGGCAAGTTTTATGCCCGTTGGTACGCCCAGATGATGAAGAAGAAGAATTTGATCCTGTCCCCCTCATTGGCCGAGCCTTGTAGGGTACCTTGGCAGAGGCATTCTCCCCATGGTGCCTACCAAAGTGCTCTTTTAGTTTATCTCGCCGAGAACTAGCATATTCGCACTGGCTGCATTTGAAGGGTTTTTCCTCAAGGTGAATTCGCTCATGGCGCACCTGAGCAATATTTATATACACTATATGTGAGTATTGATGTATGTGGTAAGTTACATTATTTTATGCTAGGTTAAACACAATTAATAACCATCATGAATAAAGTGGCTTATGATCAGAAGGATAAGAAGAACTGCACCAGTGTGTGCTTGGTTGAAGAATGGAAAGTCTCATTGCAGACTGTAGGAATAAAGCCCCAAATCAAAGTTATGTCCGGTAAAGTCCAGTATGATGATTAAATATTTTAATTGTGTAATAGATAACCCCAAAAAGAGTGTTGTGTGATACTAACTAATGAACAAGACATTCAATAAATAGTGATCTACCTAAGACTCCAAAAACAAATCTGAAAAGGCATTTTCAGAATAAAAGCAACAATGCAACTTCGGGCCATAGTTTGAAGAAGGGCCTTTATGTGCCTTGAAAATTACTATATGTTTTGGCGGGTTTTAATTGTTGACTTTTAAATATACATTTTTCTGGTAAGTAGATCTTTTATCCTTCTTTGAAAATTTACTAAATATAATTAAAATTTGTTGACAGAAAAAAATATTTCCTCCTTCAGTAACATCAATGATTAACCATTTACTTTTACGTATTTTTTTATTATTTGTTTAGTATCACAATAATATGATTGGTTAAAACATCAAACACTAAGGAAGGAACTGACCAAGTGACTCTTCTCAAGGAAGCCCCTTCCACATATGTTACAGGAATGTGGCCGCACTGCGCCGTGGGTCCTTGCATGAGATCCCAGCTGGGATTTTTTGGGTGTTGAATATTTACATTGTGGGTAGGAGCAGCGGTATACATCCCCTATATATAATTCACATGCATGTTTCAGAATGGATTTCAAATAACAGTGCAGTATTTTTTAAATTTATTTTTTATTTATCAACAATATTTTGGAATAAAATTTCCCATTGACCGCAAGCATGAAAGTTTAGTGAATTATAAAAAAATTAAATTAAAATTGCCATGATGTATTTTTTTTTATTATTTATTAGCCTATTTAAATAAAATGCAAACTAAGTTTTTTCTTTTAGTAATGCATTATGTTTGTGGGAGATTGTGCATTTTATTTTATGAAAACCAATCTAGTTTAGTTTTACATCAAATTACCGTTTAAAAACATATAGTAGTATGGATTTAATATTAATCTACATAAAGCCGTAGCTTTTGTAAAGAACAATTTATAATAAGAATCACATTCACAGTGGATCTATTTTGTACACACACAAGTATTGTATAAGAAATCTGAAGAATACATAAAAAAATGAAAGAGTTTCTACATTCCAAAATATTACACACATACTTAAATTGTTTCGAATAGAAATAAAATTTGGAGTTAAAAAAAATATATATATGTATATATATAAATCATATTCAAATCAAATTATAAGCTGCGAAAAAAAAATTTGAAACTTTTTCCTACCTGAATGTATTCTTTTATGTGCAATGAGATGGCTGAGGTACTTGGTAGAAAAGCCACATATATCACACAAGTACGGTCTATCACTATTATGGCCTGCCAAGTGTTGTTCTAATGTATTCTTCATGGAAAATGCGCGGCCACATATCTCACCTGAATACAATCATTAATTGATGTGTTGTAACAAAAAAATTTGGGTAGAAACTTTGTTAAAAAATACAATGACTTATCTCTTAGCTTGCTTAAGAAAGAAAGCATAAGTAGTAAAAATTATGTATGAATAGTATTTATGTGGATAAATCTTAAAGGACATTTACTAACTTTTGAGGTATAGGAAAGAATGATAGGAACAAATAGGACAGACACAATATGGTTTCCAGTGAAAGAAAAAAGAACATTGTTAACATTGTTTGCTGTCACTGGATGGTTACATAATGTTCACCTAAATAACAGGATTTAAATGTTATGATAAATTTGCTTCACCAAAGAGTGGTAAAACATAAATTTTAGTTAGGTTTGTAAAATTGACTATACTTTGATGGTGGTGATGGTGATGATGATACCATATTTCTTTGATTCTAAGAGACACTTTTTCCTCCAATTAAATGTTTCTAAAACAGAGGTGCATATTGAGATCAATGACATCTTAGAAGCCATAATTTTTCTAACAATGCTCTTGATGACATAAAATACAATGTATTAAGGAATAATACAAATAAAGACAGGCCAGGAGGATCAGAATGATAATGATTCAGAAGGAAGATGAATAACCTAATGATAAATAAGATACTATTGATGTTAGTAAATAAAGTTTGGTAATAAAATAATTGATGATGACTTAAAATTGAAGAAATAAATTAATTATAAATGAGTACTAATAATAAATACTAACATAAGATTAGTTGTATTAAGTTATATGGAATTATTTAGTAAATTTTTGCTAAGATAGAAAACTATGTTGAAATAAGGTTTATCTGTAAAAATATGTATAAGTCTTAAAGAAAAATATCATTTGAACAAGACCAAAAAGACCACAACATGCACTAACATTTGAATGGTCGATCTGTTGTGTGACATCGAAGGTGAGCCAGTAAGTTTTGCTTCGTACGACAGCTATAGCCACACTGCTCACAATGGTGAGGCCGCTCGTCAGAGTGTTTCATCCGATGAGTCAGTACTTGACCAATTCGCTCACATGTGTAATCACCTGGCAAACAAGAGGAACAATATTCACATGGTACACTACCCAATAATCTTCTCATGAACCACTTTCGTTTTAAATAAACATGCCTACTTTATTAAAACCCGAGTAATCGTATTTAGTATCAGACATACACAATATGGCTAAGCTTACCAGAGTTGGTGTTTAATCTAGATTTCTTTTCTTTTTTAATTGATAAGAAGATTTCACAATTTAAAGTTGAATCATATTTGAACATATCAGTGCATTGTCACCTTGCATCATGGTAAAAATATTAAAATGTTACCTACCAACTTCTGAGAGTGTGTGTTGGTTCAAATTTCGGTCAGTTGAAATAATTTATTTTACAATGAGTGAAAGCAAGTAATGTGGGAGTGATTTGGAATAAACTACAAGAATGTAGGGCAACTGTTCAAGTGATGCCTGTTTAGAACCTCAAAAAGGAGAAACCCACAATATGACATTCTACAGGATGTCCAGCCAAATTGTATTTTAAAATTCCTAAACTTTTCCAGAACCAATTTCCAGCTTTTCCATTCACTTTATTACAAAAACTATTTTATTAAGATAGTAACTTGATGTAATATTTTTAGGAATGTATACATTCTGAAATTGTGTTACTCTATGAAGGGGTTAAAGGATTTCAGACTAAAGCAATGGGCTATTGGGTTGTGCGAATCAAGTTAGATTTTGGTGAGATCAAATTAAGCCATTAAAAGTTCACCTTACTCCAGTACAATTTAAAATTATTGGTGTCAGACACATTCCTTTTTAGTTTCTTCTTCTTATATTGTAATCGAAATGCTCACATATGCCCATAGCCTTGACTCAAATTTGGCTAAAGATGTGCAGAGGGGTGGAGAGGAGTGGAAAGATGACAAGAAAATCACCTTCTGTCTTTGAGAATTGAGATTAGTAAGTGATTATCTGAGAAAAATGTGTTAAAAGAAATTCACGGTGAGTATCAACTGGAAGAAAAATGTTATGACACTTGTAAATAAAAGTTTTGTCTTTGTTTAGTGAATATTTGAAATTTCCAGAAATTTGACAAAATTCCCTAACTTTTCCCTGACCAAGCAAATTCCCTGACATTTACCTATTTTTCACGTTTTCCAAGTCGCTGGAAACACAGCTACAGACTAAAAATTTACTTACCAAAGATGCTATAGACCAAGTTGATTTGGCTAAATCGGTGTTTCCTAAACTGTAGTATGCGTCCATTGAGTTTTAATAAACATCTTTGTTTGGCTCAGGCTTTATTAAAATTTGGAATGACCTGTAGCATAGGATTAACTATGCCCAAGGTTGTGATAGCAACTGTTATACTTCAAAATATTAATAAGTAGCATAGCCCCGCATTGTAGCAATTCAATAGCCGCGTTTATTGAAAATTCCCCACTATGGTATGTCATTTGTTATGTCATGACACTGTCCGTCATTAGGTACTGTTGAGAAGTGTTTTGAAAATGATTAATTCTACTCTAGGATTATTAGAAAATTTTAGTTGTGATGACAGACATATTGGTGTGTCTTGCTGTGCTACATCTATTATGGTAGGTGACCTGGTGGTCTAGGGGTAAGGTGTCAGACTTCTGTGCTGGCGGCCGAGGTTCAATCCTCGGTCTCGGCACAGATTTATCCGATTTCCAAACCCTTCCTTCACCTCTGACAAGACATCTTGTGAATGTGGAGAATGCCAAGCCTCCACCGTGGTTCGGATTCCACGTTAAACTGTAGGTCCTCCATTTCATCCCACAATCACCCTACCATTACACATTAGCGTAAGTGTGTATAACCCGAACGGGTAGTAAGACGCGGTGCTAATAATAATAATAATAATACATCTATTATGAGTATTTAACACAGTCTTAATACAATTTTTTGTCTCTATCAAAGATCCCCTTTATGCATCTTATCACATCATAAAATGAGTCGGGAGCCAAAACACCTTCATGTTGCTTTGATACAGATAAATCTCTAATAGCTAACATCTTTTGGAATAAAAAAAAAGTGTGTTACTAAGAAATATATTTCTTGAACAAAGTTTAATCTTTATAAACCTATATATTGTGAATATTAACTACAACAATCTAATAACTGCACTATGAAGTACTGTATGCAGGATAATTATGACAAGTGAATAGTAAACAGCTTACTGTAAAGATTGCATAATAATAATATAATAATAATAATATTTAGCACCGCGTCTTACTACCCGTTCGGGTTATACGCTTTAAGTACTAATTACTCTAATGGATTAGGAATTGGGAAGGTTGAATTAGAGGAAGTGAACCCGCATTTGCGTGGAGGGAGAGTGGAAAACCATTTAGGAAAAACCACCCCCAGTTCACCCAACCGAGATTCGAACCTCGATCTCCCCGTCCTCAGCAGTCGAGCTCAACACGACAAGCGCGTTAGCCAACTACACCACTGAGGCGGGTGATTGCATAATACACATAATAATATGAAAATTAAATGAAATTTGAACAGTAGGCCTTCTGTACTTTATATGTGCACACAAGCACAGACAACTGCTGAAAACTCCCTCAATGATGGCTTGGTAAGGGTGGAAGTTACCAAAGTTTATTTCTACTGGCGTATTATTTTAAAGCTAAATGCTCATTTCTTCCTTAATCAATTTCAATTTGGTTTTGTTGAAACAATCTTTTTTATTTATCTGCTTCTTTAATCTTCAGTTAAGTCTGTATTTCTTGTATCTTTTATCTTTCAATTTTGAGGGCACCTGATGTCCTAGAATTGGGGGGGGAGGGGGGGGGGGTTATGGGCCCAAGCCCTTTAGCGTTGATCCCTAGAAAATATTAAATCACAGACATTTATACTCTACAAGTTTGCAGGTATTAGTGTTATTTTTTATGAAGAGCTGGAAGGAGTATATTGTTTAGGCCATGGCCCCAAAAGAAGTATGGAACTTGTGAAAGTTTGGAAAACAATGGGCTAAATGATTCCCTACAGAAATGTCTAAGTTTTTATGCTAGCTATATTTAATTATAAGTATTTGGTCCAACACCTTAGCTCAGTCGGTATTGTGTCTGTCTACCGAGTTAATGGTCCCGAATTTGATTCCCGGCATGGCCATGAATTTATAATTGATTAATACATGATAGGATTAACCAGCCGGTGGTGGAAAATATATGGCATCAATTAAAAAAACTGACCAAGGTCATAGGCTGGAAACAATAATTATAAGTATTAGTATACTTACTATAGTAAGATAAGTTTTTAAATGACTAAAATTGAGTTTCAGTGATATTTACTACAGTTGTATGAGGTTTGGCTATTAAATAACAGGACTGATGCTCTAAAAAATTGTACTTACAAAATTACTCAATGGACATGTTTAATAAGTCGTATAGTAGTGCCTAACTCAAATGAAGGTTGAGTGAGTTGGTCAGTTGGCCTCACTGAGTATGATACTTTTAGTGTTTGTTCTAACATAAAGTTTTTATAACCTTCATGTATAATTCGTTGAGCACTCATAGTTTGTACTTTGTTTAAATGAGATGTCTTGAAATTGTTGATTATGTCTGGAAGTTAACTTGTATGTGATAATAAAACAGAGGACATGTTTTCACCTTCAATGTAATATCCTCCCCATATGAATCTTCCACTGTTGGAAGCAATGTTTCAGGTCCTTTTCTGAGAGGCTGTTCATGAGCTTCATCACTTTTTCCTTCACAGCATCAACAGACTCGAAACGAGATCCCTTAAGTGCAGACTTGATCTTCAGGAACAGAAAAAAGTCAATCAGGGCTAGATCAGGTGAGTAAAGTGGATGTTCCAAGACCAGAATCTTGTACTTTGCCAAAAACCTCTGGATAGAGAGCGCTTTATGTGCTGATGTGTTGTCCTGATGAAGACTCCATGAGCTGTTCTTCCACATTTCAGGTATTCTTCTTCTTATGCATTCACAAAGGATAGTCAAAACCTCCCTATAGTAAACCTGGTTAACAGTCTGACCTTCAGGTACCCAATCAATGTGAACAATCAATCAGATATAAAAAAAACTCTCATCATTGCTTTGAAATTGCACTTGTTCATCTGTGCTTTCTTTTGTCTCAGTGAACTGGGACTCTTACAATGCATGGGTTGGCGCTTATTTTCAGGGTCGAACTGTAAAAACTATGATTTGTCACAAGTTATCACATTTTATAAAAAGTATGGATCATTTTCAATGTTATGAAGGATGTCAGCACAAATGTTCATTTGAGTTTCCTTTTGCTCAGGAATGAGCAGTTTTGGCACCATTTTAGAACAAAATTTTTTCATGTGTAAATGTTCTTGTAAAATTTGTAGACTAGTTTCCTTGTCGATATTAACTAAGTCAGCAATTATTCGAATGCTCAGGCATCAATTTTTTCAAACGATTTCACTAACTTTTTCAATATTAACATCTCTTTTTGATGTGCAAGGACGGCCGGGACGAGGATCGTCTTCGATCTCCTTCCTCTCGTCCTTAAATTTTTTAAGCCAATCGAACACTTGAGTATGAGATAAACACTGATCACCATAAACTTTCTTCAACAAATTGTACGTTTATATTTTATAATAAAGAAAATTGATAAAACTTAAGAAAAAGAAAAAATAAACTACTAAGAGTAAATTTGATAAAGAAAGCCCACCTAGGGAAAGAGGAAAAGTGTGGAAAGAATCCAAGGCACAAAGGTGACATCTTCTTCCGTCTTCTATAGTAGAAGTAGCCACGCACACATTTTAACACAAATAGAATAATATTTAGACATTGTTGCCTTTCTCAAACACAAAAAATAGTGTTTGTGTTATTTGTACTCTCTTCTTTCTTATTTGTATTTGATAAAGGCAACAATGCTGAAATATTATTCTATTTGTGTTAAAATGTGTGACTACTTCTACTATAAAAGAGAGATAAAAGGAATAAGATGTCACCTTTATGCATTGAATTCTTTCCACATTTTTCCTCTTTCCCTAGGTGGGCTTTTTTCATCAAATTTACTCTTAGTAGTTTATTTTTCACTAGTTTTATCAATTTCCTTCATTATAAAATTGTTTAGCCATTGGGTCACCTCATTTTTAAACACATTGTACTATTCTGTATTGGATTTCCTAAGTTTTACAAGAAACTTCACGTTGACATGCTGCTCACCTTTTACACTCAACATAATTCTCAGGTACACGGTCCACTTCGAACAAAGGCTACGGCTGAACTGTCGGTTACACGACCTTGAAATTTGGAAGATAGAGGAAGAAAATAACATAAATCAATATCTGACCCTGCTTGTTGTTGCTGAGACCTCAGGTAATTGGCAAAAAAATTGAGTCCGGTTATTTAGTAGCCACACCTCGTATAATAAATAAAATTTATTGAAGTATCCAAACTCACAAGAATCACACTTAAAAGGTGGTCCAGGAAAGTGTCCCTTCATGTGGCCATAGTAATCTTTGTTCCATTGGCAGACATAGCCACACAGACCACATTTGTAAGTTACATCCATAGAGTGCACCTCAGCTAGATGTTGCTCTAGTCTGGTGGTATCTGGCGACACGTGAGGACACAGGTGACAGCCATACCCATCCATCATCTCAGAGTCTGTTAACATAAAATTGTGCTTTTATTTTAAAACAAATGAATTTAGGGTATGTAAATTTTAAACATAATACACCTAAAGATGAACCCAATGGGTTAATTAACAAATTCAAATCTCAAATCCAAATTTTTATCTCAGAATCTCAAACCTGAAGAATGCTTAAAATATTTAACTGTGTGACCCCAATCAAATGTGACTTTGCTTTAAAAGCTCATAAGTATAGACTGAGATTAGTGATGGGAAGGAGGAGGCTAATGGGAAAAACTATTGTATATTGTGTATCTGAGTAAGAAAGAATATTTTAGGTTACCCCATGGTGCTTAAAGTCCCAAATAGTTTCCCTTACTTGTGAAGTCCTTTTTAAATTTATTATTTATCAAATAATTCATAATGTGAGGAGCATGTTAGCTGTCATGACAGAAACAGGATTAATAATAAAGTTATCCGGAAAAGAGTGGGAGTACAGGTAGTAAATTAAATTCTAGAGGGAGCAAGGCTGAGATTGTATGATTAAGTAATGACGCTGTAAAAGCAATGAATACCAAAGAGAGTGATGGAGATCAAGTATACAGGAAAAAGACTGCAAGGAAGACCAAAAAAGCAAAGGGGGGAGCAAATAAAAGAAAGTGTGTGAGAGGAGAATAATGGGAACAATGTAAGGAGGGAGAAGGGTGAAAGGAATGATGAAGATGGAACCATTTTACTTAAGTGACCCGGCCACAGACTGGAGACATTTGATGATGATCAGGATTATAGTATTTAAGAACTTTTAAGAAAAATCCTAGAATGACAACAAAATAAATGATTAGCTAAGTTACAAAAGTAAAATGTTCTACAAGTATATTTTAAATACGGTTTATTGATGATAATCAATAACATAAATAGCTCTGTAAAGTTTTATACAATTTCATCAATTGTCTTTATAAGCTCATCCAATTATATCTGAAATTAACTATCTAGACATGCATTAATTGTGACACAGTGATTAAACAAAGTTAAATTTTAATTAAAAATATCTAACTTTCATCATCACTTCCTTGAAATGATGTTTCTCTTATCTTCAACTTCTTCTTGTGCCTCGAAATTAAGGCTACTTTTAAAGCAGCCAACCTTGCCATAGGACGAAGACGAAGCAACTTTTCTTTTCGGCGACGAGAACGCCTAAAAACTAAAATAATAATACAATTCAAAGATTTCAATTGTAAATGCACAAAAATATTTGTATTGCAGTCATGTTAGATATAAAGTATTAATTTTTGTCTAGGTCAAGGAGCTTAAGGGATTGATCTAAAGTGGAGCTTAAGTGATAATTATCAGATAGAATATAAGTGGTTCAGAGGTAGGTAGTAAAATATGAGTTTGAGAAGGTATACAAGTCTATTTTATGCCTTAGTATAAAAGTGTCTGAAAAAATAACTAGAAAATACAAATATTTTACAATTAAGATTAGCTAATTTACATTAGATAATTAAAATATGGCTTACTAAGTTTACGTTTCACTTTTTTTGTGGTCTTGACGGTGACTAGAGAAGTATTATGAGATTCAGTTTTGCAAAGCTTTTGTTCTTCTGAGCTGGCTGATGTGTTGTCACAATTTGGGTTGCTTTTTTGTGTCGATTGGAGAAACTGGGGACAGTCACATATTATAAGACACTGATTTGTTTTTATTTGATATTGACATCACAGTGCAACTCTAAATACAAGCCATATTATTGGTCTTGGAGATAAGTTGGTCAGGATGCTTTTAGCTATGTGGAAAATAATAAAGTACATATGTGCATTCCAAAATGTTTGTAAACCATTGGTACTGCTATTTTTCCAGCATCTAAATGTGGAGTGAAAAGTTTATTTTCCACTTGAGTTAACAATTTTTGTTCTCTCCAAAAGTGAGTAAAGTAAGGTTTTTACTACCATAAGAAAGACTAGTTATTATACTAAGCTAGATTTCCTGATTTCTTCTTTTAATAAGTACCGTATCTATAAAGTACTTGTCCTGCCTTGGCCAAGGCCAAAATACTGTAGTCTTAGTAGGCCTACTAGTCTACTTCTTAAAAGATTCTTATGGGGAATACAGTTAGGTAGACCTACCGATGCTTTAAATGGTAATTTATAATAAAAATAACCTAGATAAGTGGTTTGTAATTCACTAAACTAAGAACGTCCCAGACAATCAGATCATAACTGCACTTAAATGTAAAGTTTAATTTGTGGTGGCGTGCATACCTGATTGTTTCCAAGTGACTGTTGATGTACCGTGTTTCCACCAGTGTGATCATTAAATCCTTCAATAGCAGTTGATACAGCCATATTCAAGAATGAGTCGTTATCCAAAGAAAAACCTCCCTTAAATAAAATAAAAAATTATATAAAACATAAATCAGCAAGAATTATGAACAACAACTTGCACACAAGATTAATTTTACTCCAGTATGATAGGGAGGCCTATCTTAATCTAAATGCAATCAATATATGGATACAAATTTCTTACCTCACATTGGTGTCTTGCCCTTTCACATGCTTATTTCTTCGAAGATTATCTACTACATAATAGAATAGATTTTACAATGGAAGAAATAGCCTAGGGTTTACGTAGTAGCTTCAAACCAAAAATGCTTTCAATAATCTTAACCAACAAGAAAATTTACAGTCTGATGATTATAGGTAGCCCTTTATTCGAAAACTGGAAAATCATGTTACCAGTAAAGATAAATTATAAAATAATCCATAGTCAAAGCTTTTGATAACATTTTAGAATAACTTTATAGGTCTAACTAATAAATCAAATAAGACATATTTCTAAAATTGGTAGATTTAAGTGGCTTTCAATCAATGTCAGTGGTCAAAAGTGGGCTTCTTATAAAAATCAGGGCTTACTTAATATGACTCAATACTCGAACCAATTTCTAGAGCTGTATGTTCTCCAAATGATCAACTTACATTTTCCAAATTATATAGAATATGCTTCTCTAGTATGGTTATCTCATTTCTGATAGAACATTAAACACTAAAAATAAAATAAAAAACTATAGACTGCATTATGCCACAAAATTGGTTCTTTCTCTTAGAAATGTGTCTTATGAAGAAAAAGGTCTGTGCTAAATTGAGAAAGCAGCTATCACATAAAGAGCTGAGTGAAACCTAGCCTAAGCTTTTCAGACAGAACACAGAAAGTTTTTCTCTATAGGCCTATAAGTTCATCAATAGTGATAAAAATTGGAAGTACACCAGGCAATCTGTGATCTTAGCTGAAAATAAAATGTTTACATATTTAAAAAATAGACCGAACAAAGAGTCCTCCCACTAGGAGTATTGTGTGATGATAAGAAGATGCCATCTACGTATGCCACCATTTTTCAGGTTATACTTTACCTGAATGAATTTATCCTGAAGAGCTTGGTAAATTCCTTGATATTTTGGAAACAACAAGTTGTTATCTACAAGGGCCTGTAAAATGAAGTAGAGAGATATTTCACTCGAGGAGTAGAGAGGTTCTCTATCCACATGTTCTGATATCATGGCTCCATCCAGTGTGTTCCAGTCAACAAATGTCAGCAGAGTTCGCATACTTCGCTCCCGCGAGTTTATATCTCGACTGATCCATTGAGCAATAAGACTCAACAATGCATTCTGAGGGACAGTCCAGGACTAGAAGAAAAACACAAAGGTTAAGTAACATTTATATTAGACCTACTAATAACAAGTATAGGTAGGCCAACTTAGATGAAACTCTTGACAAAATGTATTAAGAATATTATTTTGATCTTTGTCAAAGGAAAGTTTTGTAAATGCTATTTTATCACATACATTATTGTAAAGTGACCCCTTTAGTATGTATGTGTTAAAGCTCTAAAGATATAAAATGTTTTTATTTCTCATATGATACAATAAAACCTCAAGTAAGCCTTTTTTAAAGAATTTTGTTTTTGTTTACGTACTTGGGTTCTTAAGTTTAATTTGAGTTCAACCTTCACATATAATTAGTATAAAATTAAGATAAAAGTATATAAAACAAATAATTCCTACCTTTTCTGAAAGAAAAACCTCAATTTTAGATAAAGGACTGTTCAATAGTTCATCTTGATTAATAATTTTATTCAAATGAACTTGTACAAATAAAGTTGCAGCCTTGGAAAGTGCTGGCATATTATATTTTTCTGCCATTTCTCGTACAGAAAGACAATTTGTAACATCGAGATATCTGTCTAAATACTCAGCACAATAACTTTTTAATTTTAAAACAAGAAAATGATTAGCAAGTCTCAACAGTTCGGCAACATTGTTTTTGTCGATTACAACAGTGCCTGTGTACATATAATTAAGTAAACAACTAAAAATATCGGAATTTTGGCAAGTAATTGTCAATCTTTCTTTGACAGTTTTGTGCATTTTAAATACAGAATCAAAATAAGGGGAACAAGATGCCAAAATATTTCTGTGAGCTTTGAACTGTTTCCCTTCCACATAAAGGGTGACATCACAAAATCTTCCTTGTTCCTTCTGCGTTTTTAGTTTTTCGAGAACTGCATTTCCGTGTTGATTTTCAGTAAAATTCATGGGGTTGTTTGGTAAAACAGATAAAGCCATTATGATACAAGCCTGATGAACACTTATTTTGTTTTAGTTATAATTATTGCAGTTAAATTATTTAAAACATTTATGCGAATGTTTATGTCGCTAAGTTTTAGTGAATATACATTCGGCACATTTTCTCTAAACAAAAGAAATAGCATTTTGAAGGAAAAGACCAAATTTCTCAACAATTACACTTTTTGACACAGGAATAAATAATCAAAGATAAGCTAAGACAAGGTAGAGTTAAGGTAGCAGAGAACGACAACAATAATTTGATCGAAGCCTTGCATTGCACAATCATTCACCCGTGTTAAATCTATCCATAAAATATATGTAAAAATTTCCCCAAAACTTTCTCCAAAAGGATATTTTTGTCATACGATTTAAACTTGTATGATCAAAAAATGATAGAACTAGATTGATATTAGGTATATAGGTACTGATCCTATGGAAACAGAAAAGTGTTTTCTTAATATTCCCCCCAACCCTATACGTTATCATATATACATAAAGTAGGATGTTTCCATATTTAATAAATAAAGATTTTTTTTAATATGGTCACTATTTTGAATTTTTTATGATTGTTTTACTATTTTTTTTATCTAAAGTAGGTAATTTGTTTCGTGTTAGACATAAGATATTAATTTTTTTATATGAATGATTATTATTAAATTATTTTTGTGTGTGTTAAAATCAATTCTATTTATTAGACTAGTTTAGTAATTAAAATAGTAAACGTCTGATAGAAAAAGGTTTATTATAATTATTGTTTTATATACATGATAGCTTTTAATTTATCGCATAGGTACAAGACTTAGCTTTGAAATGGTATATGAATCCAATCAATATTTTGATTATAGATGTACCTAATTTAGATTTAAGTACCAAGAAATGTTATAAAAATAACACAGATTAAATAAGACTGCCCGCTTTAGTGGCAGCATGGTCTAAGGTGCTGCTCTAATAGTAGACTAGCTTACTCATGGAGGGGAGATCAAGGTTTTAATTTCTGTCGAGTGTACTGAGGGTATTGTAAGAAACTAGAGTAACCTCGATGAGTTCTTTTATTCTATAAGAAACTGGATGACAGTGCTATCTAGTCGGCTCGTGAGTTGTGGTAAAGTTATCTACTTACTGACCGTGACACGTATTAGTGTTGCCATCTCGATGAAAGAAGCTGGGACTCGTCACAGCGTTTAACACTCCCCTTCTCTTTCACACACACACAAACCGCTACATAGTGTTTTAATAACTTTCCACTAATTTATAAATATATTTTGTCCTGCCTTCCATGAAACAAAACTATACTATATGTTATTTGAGGCGTGATATGTATCCTCACTTTACTGGAGGTACTTGCTGTCAGGACCTCATGTTCTGGATAACATCGTTTGGAACCGTAAGAAAAGGTTTGTTGGTAGCTCGAGGGGCTCACGCTACCAGGAGTTTGCAGCAACGCTAGATGGTTTATATGGTGAGGGTTATCAAATAACCTCCACCCTCCTGTTTAACGAACAACACGCTTTAAGTTTGGAACCACAGACTAAGGTAGAGTTCTACAACTAAATTTTACCGACAATACTACTAATTGAAACCCTAGCTTTTAGACCTTAGCTCCAGCCAGTTAATTTCGGTCAGATTTGTAATGTGGTTTGGAAATTGGGGGCCCAGTTTGTCATCATGCGAGAAATGCTGAAAGGATTGAGAAGCTGTCCGCGTCGCCTCAGAGAGAACAGCATATTCCATCTGCTCTTAAATTACACGAAGCTAAAATAGTCACAGGTGTAGAATTGTCTCACAAATTCGACGTGGACAAAACTAATATATGGCTGAAAAAAGTATACAGAAATACAAGAGAAAGCAAAAAGGGAAGAATAGAGTGTTTCTGCCAAGCCCACAAACAAGGAAACAACAGATACACAACCACTAGGTTAAACGTGTTGCGCTCCTTTTAGAAGCTTTACTCCTACAGCGTTGGGATCGCTAGGTCCAGTGACTACTGTGCAATAAAGTGAGCATTTTCTAAATGACTCACTAAAAACTTGAATTTACTAGAGGGCAGATACAAAATAGGAACTCTTTGAGTCAACCAGTCGGCTATCAGTGAGAAAGCTTCAGGTAGTGAGTGACCTCCCTGTCTCTAACATCTACCCCTCCCTCCCTAAGTCCTCTAATCCTGTCATACAAATTAGTTTACTTCAACCGCATATTACAAAGAAATCACAATGGGGTTTTTTTTTTCATTCAAGGGACTGGTTGTCGACTGCAAATATAATTGTTAAAAAGAGGCCTGAGAAACATTGCACACGTTTAGAAGTTTCAATTTATTTATAAAGGGGTTATATATACTTTAATATTGTTTTCACCAAATTAAGGCCAAAGTCCCGACCAGTTAAAAAGTTTAAATTTTGATTTTAAAGTTGTTTTTATTGTGTGATATAATATCTTTATATAGAACCACACAAAACAATCCCACATATTGTGACCCTATCAAAACATAACTTTATTTAATATAGGAAGACTAGATATAGGTTTCGAACCTTTTACTTTAATCTTAAAAGTAAACATTTCCACGTAAAATGTCATTAAAAAAAATTAAATTCAAAATTCAAACTTTCTAATGATTCAAAGAAACTTTCTTATAATTTTCGCCAACATTTTGTTGAAAACTATGTCTAAACATATCAAATCACTTCTTAAATAATCTTAGATTTATAAAAGTCTGCACACATCTCAGTGTTCTCCCTTAAAAAAAAACTTAACAACTTTAAATATCCTCAACTGGGATCATTTTTAAATACATCTTTGATAAAACACATTTTTTAAATTGAAAATAAGAAATTAATTGTTTTAAATCCATACATTTAGGTGTTTATAAAGCATTATTTTTGTATTTTTTCTATAAAATGTATTAACCATAATTTCCTAACAATGTTTTCATTCAAAGTTGATATTTATAGTACACTATTAGGGGAAGGATTTTGCCCTAAATGCCTTTTTAAATCCTATGATTTATTTTCGATGATTGCGAAGATAATGTGATAAATTTAATAGTGCCTATAAATGCCTATTTCGGTGTTTAGTGCCTATTTTACAAATGGGAGCCTTAAAGTACCCTTTTTAAATATATATATTTATCTTCCTCCCACCTCATTTTTTCTTTCTTAATACTTGGGGATGCGCCCCCCCCTCCCCCCTCC
>CABFOW010000108.1:113315-220861 GCA_902141385.1 Timema californicum | reverse complement strand
GGGTTATAAAAATTAAAACAACTTTTTAAATGGATACAACCAATATGGAGCACTCTTTTTGATGTGGTTAGGCTGAGATTTGGTAGGTATGTAAAATAACATATAAGATAACCTAATAAGTTTGGGAAAATTTTAAATTTGAATTATGGGAACTAAGGAGAGTTAAGGGTTTGGAGGTGAGAGTAGATTGCCATCTTTCCAAAACCAAATTTCCTTTTATGCCTGAAAGAAAATTTAAATTTGCCAAGTTGGTAAAACAACCACCCCACATAACCATAAAAGTTGGAAAGTTTGGAATTCGAAAAATGGGGAAATGGGAGAGGCCCCTAAAAGGCCCTAAGCTAATTTTAAAAAATCGATATGGTGGAACACTAACTTAAAAGTAAATGAATACACAAACTAAAGCCTATCTTAAAGTGGATACATAAGTATTTCAAATACATAGCTAAAATCTAAAGATAAATTAGTGCATATCTAGGAGCGACATAACAATTAAAATAAAACAATATTCAGGTGACATAGCTTGGTGACCATGATTCTCTTTGGTAAATCAAGCTGCTTCATATTTAATATGTTTTTATAACATAGTCCTTTATTTAATCTATGATAATGTGATGCTCTTTGTTCAAACATTCTAAGATCGTGATAAGGTAAATTTTGAGTTGGCAATGGAGTGTGATGGCTGCCCCGTGATTGCGTTCGTTTGTGCACTCAGTTTGTAGACTAGGTAGTATTTTCTTTCTAAGATTTTTAGTTTCTATTTATAAATTCCTATAACTGGTTTGTGATTGCCATGCTTAGCTCAGGATTGTACACAGAGGAACTATAAAAGTTATAACAGTGTTGGATGTTCACCAATAAAGCAAGAATGCTATAGCTAAATACTTCAAAGCTTGATTTAGTAATTATGAAATCAAAGTGACCAGAATATTATGAAATATATCAAGTTCTAAATTTGTTTGACACATATTTTAGTCAAATTTCTATCAAATCTTATTTCTGTATTATTATTTTTTGGTGTTTTGATTATAGCAATCATAATTTTAGTTTCAAGTCTGTTTAAACTACATAACAAAACTTTATTTTTTACATTTTAGTTCATAATTTCTAAACAATACACAGCTTAATAACTATAGCTGTGAAATAAATAATATTTGGGAATAGTTGAAAGTATTTTTTCTTATAATTTGTATTGTCAACAATTTTACTCACTTTACTAAACTCTATTCTACTGTGTTGTAAATATTTAATTTTTAAGAAAATCTGCAATAAATTAATTGTATGAAAATATTGTTCTATTATAGTAAAATAATCTTATACTGAAAGAGTTTTCAGTATAATTTTAAACTAATTATTTAATTATATTCCTCTTTACTAAAATTAAGAGATATTTAATTTTCCATACAAACGCAAGATGCTGTTGGAAGAGTGTAACTGGGCAAAACATTATAAGGTTTTGGTAGGGTTTGGCAATCCTAGAGGCGCGTTCAGGGAAAAAGCTTTATTTTCAGTTGATTTTACCATAAACAGATCCAAAACAGATTTGTTGACTATCATTGCACATTAGAATAGAATAATGCTGAATATAGTAATTCCAGTGTTTAAAATAAGACGATATTACCGATACCAAATACCCACTCAGGAAACACTTCTCGTTGTATTTTCTACGCATTTAACACAGTTTTTTAGTTTATAAAGTACCATATCACTTGTATAATTAGTTTATATTAATTTAAAACAAAATTTTAAAAATAAATGCAACCTTTGCAACATCTGTATTTAATTTTAATTATATTTTGTGCAGCATGTCTTATTTCCAGTTACAGCTATCCACACATCTACTCCAATGGATTAAGAATGAGGAAGGTAGTTTTTTTTAGAAATGTACCCGTATTTGCTTCAGAAGAATTATAAGCATATTAGGAATAAAACATTCTTACTACACCCGATTGAGATTCGAATGCTGATATCCCAGTTATTTGCGGTCAAGTCGAATGAAAAAGTGAATTCTACAGATTAGTGACCACAAAATCTGGTCGAGAAATAGTCTAATAATTCATTTAGAAATGCATTTCCAGGACTGCGTGTCGTTAAAGTTTAAGCACTGTAGAAACACTACCATTGTAAATTTGGGTCTAACCATCTCCATAGTTTGAAAAGTTTTGTTCGATGAAAGGGGGTTAGGCGGAGAAAGGGATTACTTCTACCTGAACTATTGTACTCGGAAAGACAGCAGCTCTTAGCTCTCAGCTTGTCTTTCTCATGAGGAACATTTTGAAAGTGAGTTCTTTCAAAGAATTTTCACTTAGATGCACTGTTATCACCGTATATTTTAAGTTCTTCCTGAGTCGAGAGGTGCAGCAAATCTCCTGTAAGGTTGTGTATCTGTTATTTCGTTGTCTGTGGTCAAGGCTCAGTTCTCGCGAGTTACTTTCAGTTAATCGTTTTAATAAATAATTTCTCATTAAATGAAAATTGGTTCGTATGCGTCATATTTTATAGGTCACGCTGGGATTGTGCAACTACAGATTTGTATTCATTTTTTAATAATTATAATTAAACATGATAAAAGTAGACCTCCCTTTCACTTTTAATGAAAGCATGAAACTACTGTTCATGTATTTAATTGGGTGTTATGACGTTTATATCATATTCATTTCCAATGAATCATTAAAAGCGACTCGTGAGAACTGGGGTTTTCAACCGTGTGTTTTGATATTCGCTATCAACACTTTTATTATAGTCGAGCTTGGTTTTGAATTGGATTTTAAGACAGATTTCCTCTATAAATATAAAAAAAGAATCTAGAATATATTCATTTATTTGTTGATGGAGATTCTAAGAAACATAATAATATAATAGTACATGATGATTCATATAAAAATGTTATGTCCTTACACATACATGTTGTCCTTCGCTTCCTGCCATAACTACTCTAGTCAGTTCAGTCCAGATTGGCCAACTTAACCTATACACATACCTGCTATAGAGTATATTACAAAAACTAATGATTTTCATTTGAATGCATCGTAGTTCTCCATTTTACTTTCAAACTATGTGGGATCTCTAAAAGTTTAATTTATTTGTTACAAAATGGTGCAGCACAACTGTTTAGGAGTTACCACCTGTTTCTTCATTGTTGTTCTAGACTTAGTCACTATCGTTGTGTTGATCAAATACACACCGCGGCAGCGGCTGTTCCTTATGAAAACCTACTGTATAGTAAAATTTGTCACAACAACGCAAAGAGCTTACCAGAGAGAACTTGGTGTTTGCAATCATCCAGAGAGGAGCACATTATTTGCGTTGGTACAAAAGTTGTAAGCAACTGTAACTCTTGTGAGTTAAACTGAAAAGCATCGTGCGTCTGCACTTCTGGTAATTGCTGTGGACGTTCAGGTGTGACTTCTGCGGTCACCACTTAGGTAAGTCACTAAGGCGTATGTCACAGGTGACAGGGTACTCGTACTCTATGTGCCTAAGAGCTGTGAAGAATGCTAAGCTGAAGCCGTTTAGGATGGAAGCTGTTCCTAATTTAGATGAAGCCTGATAAGGCTAAAATAGTTAAATTTTGTTGTTGGTTCCAGGCGTTCATTGTTAAAAATCCTGACATACTGTCCATAATATGGTTCACAGACCAGACCACCTGTACGGCTATGTGAACTCACAAAACTCAGGCATTTGGGTTTCACAACATTTTCACCCCATTTGTGAATCATTTATGCACTCAGTTAAACTCGGAGTCGGAGTGGAATGTCTGAAGAGATAATAGTTGATCTATTTTTTTCTATTAAAATGTAAACACAACACAGTACACATGTCCATGGAATTCACTAAGAAAGTGGATTATATTCAGCTGCATCAGAGGTAATTTCTACAGGGTGGTGTCAGTTGTTATACTTCACATGAGTCCATGACGCTGATCCAAGGTTCCTTCGATGACCGGATCATTTCCAGGAAATGGTGGCCACCAAGAATAGTAGAATTGACCTCACCGAACTTTTTTCTATGCGGTTATCTTAAGGAAAGAGTTAACGCTATACGCCCTTGGACATTGTACTATTTGAAGGAGAACATTACATGCGAGATCTACGATATTGACTACACAATCCTCCAACGAATGGCCAGTAATATGAAACTATGTGTTTAGTTCTGCCTCAAATGGAAGGAGGATATTTTCAGCATTTAGTGTAAGAGTAAAGTAATTTCCCAGATATACAGTACATTTACATAACTGTACATTTAAGAAGCAATACAGTTCTACCTGCACAATTCGTGTTTAAATAGATACATAATGAAATGCGTTGGCTTTACATGAATCACCTTGTAGCTGACCTTGATTCTTACAAACGTAAATTATTGACCCAAATGAAGTGTGTTGAACAGTATCAGAAGAGATTTAGAACTTTTCTAATAAATCTAGTGTCAGAAAAATAATCTTAAGGGAAATCGTGAACTTTCCGATTCCATGATTGAAAATATAGTAAATTACTTTGTCATTGTTCTATATACTCGCACCAGCAGCATTGAATGGCAAACGCAATATGGGCAATTCTCTTTCATTTATCGGCAAGAGATGATTAGCCGTTACATAAAAATGGCCAAAATGAAATTATAGCTAATGGATGCTCCTAATAAACATATAAAGTCAATGTAAAGTTATAAAATCATTAGCATTTGACAGACTTAGTTGATATAGCTCGAGATATACCGTAAAACCAATAATAGAAAGATTGACTGCTCCTGATATAGGCATTTTGTAAATGCTTGTGTGTAAAGGCCTAAAATAGCAATGAGTCATTCAATTGAAAGATTTATTGTCGGTATCCAAAGAAACATATAAAAGTTTATAACTAAATAGGAATTGCTTGTAATAAATGATGTTTGCTATTTCAACTATCCTCAAGTGAATGAATATTATATCTAGTAGCTGCAAATTAGATGGACGAAATAATTTGTTATAGGTATGACTGTTAAAGATGTGCCACAATAAAACACATCAGAGCAGAAATACTGCAGGACATATCGAAGTGGAAGAAAAATACACATTCACGAGGAAAATTAAACATATCAGGCTATAGACTTTTTAAAACAAGTATAGAAAGTTACTGTTCTCAGTGTGACATAAACTTAGAGTCTTTATCTTTTCCAAGCATCCCGTCTTACTACCCTATCAGTTTACACTCTTATGTAGGCCTACTAATTAAGCTAGTGGTTCTAAGGATCAGGGATTTTATAGATAGAGGAGGTGTACTCACATTTGCGTGGAGGGATATTGTAAAACCATTTGGGAAAACCAGTGTAATGAAATCGATCCTTCCTTACTTCTCCAAACTGTCACCACTAATACTACTAACTTTACCACCCAGCCAATATTGCAATTAAGAAGCGTGTGGTTAGAGAAAGTGGGGAAAGAAAAAAGAAGGGTATTATATTACTCTGGAATATAATAAAGTTGTGGGCGTATGTATGTTCGGCTGCTCTTAAATGGTAGAGGCGCAGATAATTCTCTAAGTGACTTCTTGTTCTTTGTTAAGGCTTGGGTAGGCATAGAACTAACAAAGATAAATTAAAATCCTGTTTCTTGTTCAGAATTTGCGCATGCGCTTAGGCTGGTGTTGTTTTCTTTAAGGATTTCATTATCTTTGGCAAATAACATAAATCTTTGAGATTAATTAAAAGATTACAAAAAAATTACAATAAAAGTAAAAAAGTGATGAGTAATCAATTTATACATCTTTAACATATTAACTACTACTTTATTTTAAAATGTCACATCAAACTGGTATTAAAGGCATGTAAATTTATATTATTAATTAATATTTGTAGCAGGTTTGGTTACTACTTATTGTATTATCTTTAACCTCAATTTAAATTTTCTACCCTTCATTTTAATAATATCACAATCTTTATTTCAGCAAATGATGATTTGAAGAAATTCTTTGGAAAATGTAGAAATGGAAAAATTCGTGTTTTTAAAGTGTCCATTGTTGATGGTAAGAAAACTTTCCCTTTTCATAGAGTTTTGAGATCTAGCCTTTTTCTACGGGATTAGGCTGCATATAATTATATATATAATTTTAAATCCAACTTTCCTCACCCCTAGCACATTAGTGTAATTAGTATATAGGTGTATAACCCAAACGCGGTGCTAAAAAATGTTCCAAAGTGTGTAATAATAATAATAATAATAATAAATTGTATTTATAACAAAGAAAATATATTTTATAAGCTCATGAATATATATATATTATTCATATATATATATCTTCCAAAGTGTGAAATTATATATATAATTTACACACTTTGGAATATTTTTTAGCACTGCGGTTGGGTTATACACCTATATACTAATTACAATAATGTGCTAGGGGTGAGGAAAGTTGGCTTTAGAGTTAGTGTATCTGCATTTGAGAGGAGAGAGTGGGAAACTATTTAAGTAAAAGCAACCTCGTACACCCGACTGGGATCGAACCACAATCACTTTAGTATATTGTTAGTGTGTCGCCTTGAACCATTCGGGCATCAAAGCAGGTCTTAAGAAGATTGAGCGAGTTGAATAATTCTATAATTTATTAAGTTTAAAGTCTGTCTAACCTTACATTAAATAAAATTCAACAAAATCACATAGGAACATAACTATTTATGAAGACGAAACTCAAAAACCATACCTTTTGGTCATTCTTTTTCTTTCTATAAAACCTGAAATCACAAAATTTATACTAACATTACTCTCAATAAAATGTGGGGAATCCAATAATACTAAATTCAAGATTATTAAAAAAAATTATTATAGTGAACAATTCAAAACCAAACTTACTTAAATGAAACAGGAACTAATATAAAAAAAATCTGTTAAAATTGCAGGAAAAAAGATTTAGGCCTAAATATATAATAGACCCAGTTACTGCGAAATAATCTTCTGCAGCAACCACACTTAGCTTTCTTTCACAACAGACGAATTTCTTGAACATTATTAGTAACTAATTTTTTTCTTAAACTCTCTTGCTCATCTAACAATTTTACATCCAGCAAACTCACACAAACCGCAACTAGAACTGAACTCATAACATGGTAAATATCTGAATAGGCACACCCACTAAAAGTCAAATTATAAGTAGGCCCTAACTAGGCCTAATTTATATTTTAGGACTAAATAGTGTATAAATATATTACTAGGTTTCTTTAAAAAAATGTAACCTAACCTTCTCTATAGTAATTACTTGGCTGACTTGATCTAACTTATAAGGTGCTCATCTCGCAGTAGACTATATAGGCCTACAGTCAATGATGGGAAAATTGGGGTTTTTTTTCCCAGTCCAGTGCATTGGGGGTGGTTTTTCAACGATGGTTTTCCACTCTTCCTTCACAAAAATGAGTATACACTTCCTATAAATAAATCCTTCTGTATCCCTAATACCATTAGCATAATTAGTAAGCATTTAACCTAAATGGGCAGTAAGACATGGCACCAAGAAATATTAGTAAAATTAGACTCAATTAATATTCACAAAATAAACAATTTGACTTTTGTAGTATGATATATCATACTATCCTAAAGGATCAAATCACATGTTGGTCTAGCATATTTATGTTTGGACTAAGGTTTTGCTGAATTGTCAAAATGTCATAGAAATTAAAAAATAATTTCAAATAAATATAATTATAATATTATATTCGCTGTTTCCTTGTTAGTATATTGATAGTATTACATTTTTGATGGTTTGCTATCCTAAGTGTCTTACTGTACATAATAAGGTTCTTCAAAGGCATCATTCCCTTGTTTAAAACAAACCAATTTGATAGGGAGCCTATGTCCTAATAGGTTAAACATTTTAGAAAACATTCTAAAAGGTTAGGTAACTTCTGATTTTCAATAAATAAGATTCCATCTAAATATTATTTGTAATGGTTTTAATTGTTTATTACTAAGGATTTCAAACTAATTTCTTCGATACATACCTCAATACTCTCAATGAAAGTACTAGCAACTAAGAAAAACAGAATAAATTCCTAATTATTTTATTAATTATTTATAATAATATCCTTTAATATTTGGTAAAATGGATATCTTTCTTTGTCAAAATTAAAAACTATTTTTTTTATTACTATTAATACAATTTTTAGTTTAATTGTTGTTCTATGAAGTTGAATAAGAATGTTTTTATGTGAGGTTGGATGTTCGGAAATCAAGAATTGAAAAATTGAGGTTTAACTTAAGAATTGGAATCTAGAAAATCAAGTATTATGATATTTCTATAAATAATTGTTTGTTTTAAAGTTGATGCCCTCTATATATATATTTGTGTGAGGTTTGGTGTTAAAAAGATTAAGTTGTATTGGACAAGATGGCCATCAGATATCCTCTGACAAAGTCGAGCTATTTTTTATTTAATTTTTAAATAGGCCTAAGTAGGTAAACACATTTTATTTTTTTATTTTCATAAATTAATAGATTTGCCATATAATTTGTTTGTGGAAAAAAATCCTATTTTGGTAACAGAAAACAATTCTTATATGCTCTATAGTAAGTACTAGGCCTATCTTTTGGTTTTATTCACCATTGTTATTATTTTGAATTTCAGAAGAGCTAGCTCTCACTTCTTTCAAGGAACCAGTAGGCGCGTGGGAGGAAGATTATGACAATTATGTCATATCAATGATTATTGATGAACAGCCTTGCTATATTTTATATAGGTTGGTCAGTTTATTTTATACATTTATGATAATTGTGAAACTAGCACTAGATATGGGCAGCACATAATGGCTAGAAGTTTGAAGTTGCAGGTTTATTCGACTTCCCAAGGAATCTTTCAGGCAGCACTAAAAGTGTTCATAAACATGGGTTTGTCTTTAACATTAACTTTTTATTTTGCTACAAATATTTAGATACCCTGAGGAAAAAATTGATTCATTCAGAATATTATTAAAAAATTATTTACATTAAATATTCTAATTTTGTAGTTTAATCATTCAAATCCATAATCATGATCAAAGCCAAAACATGCTACTAGCTAGTAACAACAAAGTGAAACAGCTCACTCAACACTAGAGCTTCCATATGATCATAATAGGTTAAAATATTTACACAAAAAAATTGTCAACTACAATCATAGCAACAAATCATCTATAATCTATTTGATAATTTACTTTCACATACAATTTCTAACCACTGGGAATTGTCTTTAGGTTTCTTTTGAATTATTCAACCTTTTTATGTCTCATATGTCAAGTCAATTAATATGGTTCTAATAATTTTTTAAAACAAGAGATCTTTTGTACGGTTTAAATCTCAAATTTTGAGGACTTTAAAACAGTCTTTATCTACATTCAATTAAAATATAATTCAGATCCCCAGAAAACAGAATATAATGTATAGCTTACATGTGACAAAAAAAAAGTATCTCATTGTCATCACTAGTACATAATATGTGCAAGCGTAGATTATGCATTTTAACATGAATCACATTAAATTAATACAGGTATAAAAAAGGTGTTAACATTTAGGTCCTATTTTTATTCTTTATTACTATTATTATTTTAATTTTATACTTCAGGCAGAGGGTTGCGCTACATACTAAGAGTTGTAGGGCCCATTTATTTCTTGGAATGTTTACTTTGTAACATGTTTTTTTTCTCTCACCATGAATCACATTAAATTACTACATGTTTAAAAACAACTTTAACACTTAGGTCCTATTTTTACTAAAGATTGCAAAAGATAATGGATTTTGAAGTTTGCAGTTTAATATGATTTTTAAGCTCCAACTATACTAATTTAATCAAAATCACCACATTTTGCTATATAGTATAATATGTTTGCATCTTCTAACATTATCTGAATGCTTTGTGCCTATATTCTTTACACCCTAATCTCCCTTTCTAGTATTCAAGTTGTACCATTCATCTAATTCAGCTAAGTAAGCTTGCTTGGGAATGGGTGTTATTTAAAAGGTTTATGAGCTTGTTTTGACTATTGATAGGTCAATAATTTGTTAATGTAAAATTCAGAATATACAAAACCATAATTTTACCAGTTTTTTTTATGGCTGTGAAACCTTTCTTGATGAAAAGAAATTTAGGGTGTTTGAAAACAAGATGATCCAGAAAATATTTGGTCCAAAAAGAGATGAAAATACTGAGAAGTTCAGGAGGTTACATAATGATGATTTTTAAGATAATCAAATCTTGAATATTATGGTGGTCAGGACATGCAGCGTGAATAGAGGAATTTAGAACTGTATTCAAGATATTGACTGGTAAACTCAATGGGAAGAGACCATTGAGAAGACTAGACGCAGTTGGGAGGATAACATTCAAAATGACTTGAAAGAGCTAGGGTGTAATGAGGTGGACTGGATAGAACTATCTCAAGATAGGGAGGGTTAGGTGGCATACTTTTGTGAGAGTGGCAATGAACGTTCGTGTTCTTAATAGCATAGAGTAATTAATTAAGTAATGAGCTTGTTTTTGTGTGATGAAATATATAATTCGGAAAAACAGAAAGGTTAGCATAGGGTTGAAAAGAAATATTATGTATGTATTTGTGTAGGTTTAAATTTATAAAGTGATTAGATTGCATAGCTGTTTTTAAGAATATTTAGGTACAGCCTAAACTATTATCTGTAATTTTGATGATTATTTGTTTTATTGTAATAAGCTAAACATTCAATAGGTATCTAATTTGATTAGAGCACTTTTGCTTATTTAAATGTAGATTTTTGTTTAAATATTAACATTGTCTTACTTTATGATTCATTATTATTGTTATTTATTGGTCCTGGTTAGTATGTGATTCGAGAACTAAATCATACTAAGAGACTAATTATATATTAATTAGCTACTGCACTATTATTTTTAAAGAGCTACAGAAAGAAATAGAATTAAATGTTTTTCCAGGTTTTTAAAATTCTTTTTAACAAAATAGTGTGTACTTTAGGTGCAAAAAATAATTGTTTCTCTCTCTCTCTCTCTATATATATTACTTTTTGCTTCAAGAAATTTATATCCATAGCTTAGTGGATGCTGTTTTATTACACATTGCATTCAAATATGGATATTTATTTAATCATGTTTTTTATGAACCATCTTTTTACTTTCAGACTAGATTCTAAAAATACATCAGGCTATGAATGGCTGTTTATCAGTTGGTCACCTGACAACTCTCCTATTAGACAAAAAATGTTGTATGCATCAACAAAAGCAACATTAAAACAAGAGTTTGGTAGTGGACAAATTAAGGACGAACTTCATGGTACCTCACTGGTGTGTATCCATTAAATGGTCAACATCTCCTATTAAGGGGGAGGTGTTTATTATCCAATTACTTTGGTTAGACTTGTTGAGTAGATTTTTTTAAATAATTAAATATTAATTTAAACTCTTTTTTTTCAACACATTCTTAAAATTACTGTAAAACTTTAGGCTATACTTGAGTTAATTTTCTCTCATAAATTACTTTAAGTTCTTAAAACATCTTACATATTATAAATCTTCTATTCAAATATTAATGCCTAGGTGGCTACCTGATTTGTGAAAAGAATACTTTGAGCTCAAGAAACAGAAATATGTGAGAAAGAACCTAAATTTTGAGTAAAAAAATAAAATTTAGTCATAAAACAAATTACTAAAACATGTTGAAACGACTTAATGACAAGTCTTTGCGCTCACTTTTGATATCATTGACAGGATGATGTAACACTTAGTGGCTTCCGTAGACACATGCGTGCAGCGGGTGCTCCTGCCCCATTAACTTTGGCAGAGGAAGAACTTGCAGAATTACGACGAACCGAAATTAACACCAGTGTCGGTATTGACACTAGACAGCATACTTTGTCTGGGGTGTCATTTCCTTTGACTGATGAGGCATGGCAAGCCATTGAAGAACTGGCTGATAAAGTTATTGATTATGTACAGCTCAGGATAGGTAGATCCTCTATTTATTATTGTTTTACCACATAAACTATGTTTAAAAAACATGCAGTCATCTTTTCTTTTTTTGCTTTAGTGGACTTGTAAGAACTAGAGTTGGGTTGAATCTACTTTGAATATGAATCTCCAATCAGAGTCTTGTAAGAAATTATGAACATAACAGGAAATATAAATTTAATAGAATAATAAAAAAAATACAAATAAATGTAAACATTCTTTCTAATAATCCATTCATTATAAGATTCATTTAAGTGTTAAATCACTGGTCTGGGGCCTGATTGTTAAGTTCGTCCTACAATTATAATTGGTTCTGAACCACCAATAAGTAGTATTAGAACTCTAAAACAAATTTCACTTAAAAGTAGGAAAGAAAAAAAAAAGTTTTTTATTCTAAGGTTTTTATTATTGAATTTCGAATATCCTTAAAGATTTGAGGGTCTCATTCCTAGTAAGAACATTTTCTCATTTTAAAAGTTTATCCAATTTAACTTATGTATAAATAACTTTACAAAGTAAGTATATTAGAGATGGTTTGAATTCTATATTTTTCGAATCTGAATCTTAAATCCAAATTTAAGCCTTGATCCTGTGGTATGTCTATTGCATTATAAACAGCAAAGAGAATGCTTTCTTAGTAAATTAATTATATTAATACAATGTTGTGTGTGTGTGATTTTGTTACTCTCCAAACTACACAAGTCTGTATAATTCCTTTTACCAATTACTTAAATCAAGTCAGGGTCTTCATAATTGTATTCAAGATTTTTTTGCTATCTTTAATACAAATCTCAAAACTCTTGAATACCTTAGTATTCGAGGGTCTCATCTCTAGTATATACTATTTGTACCTAGAACTTAATAATAGAATCTGGATAGAGTGCATCAACTGATCAGAGTTTCCCAAATTTGTTTCCACATCTAAAATTAATACTAATTGAGTCACTCATAAAGGTTAAAATCCTCTTCAAGAATCACAACACACAGCCCCATAAAGACCTTACATGGACTGACTGATCATCTTAGGAATTTAGTTTGGGGTTGAACTTTTATCCAACATTTAGGATGTTACCTACTCTTTAGCGGACTATTTGACCAACATGACAACCACTTTGTCATATAATGTTGTATTCCTTGCAGACTTGGAGGAAGAAAGAATTCATCTGTCTGACAAGGATAATGTCAGTGTTAACAGATTATTAGATAAAGTGCCCTCAGATTGTGCTCGCTACCACCTGTACAATTTCAAACACACCCATGAGGGGGATTATCTGGAGTCAGTAGGTAAAGAATTTTAACATATAGCTATATATTCATTTAAGGAATAATATCTTGAGTCAAGACTAGTTCAATTATCAAACTATTTTCTATCTTACAATCTTTCCTCCACCAGTTTGCTTAATAGATTTCTTTCTTTGCCATGCAATTAAATTTATGATGGGTTATAAAGGTGGGAGTCTAGGAAAGGCGAGCTATGGGCAATGTAACTATTGCAGTTTTTATAGTAAAACATATTTTTGACAAAAATAAATCAAATATTGCTTCAGTAAGTAAATAATTTCATTTTCTACACATGGTGATATCAACAGTTCTTGAACATCTTTAATGAGCGTAGCGATGAGAATTTTTTTTAATTAACAGAAAAAGTTGTCATTCAAATCCAGAAAACTTTCAATAGAAATTCAAGAACTGTTGAGGTCGGCATGGGAAGAAAATTAAACTCAATATTTCTATTGGGGAAACGTTTGATTTCTTTTGTTTTAATATAAAAACTGAAACATTAGACAAATATCATTTTATTAAATTATTATCTTATTTGAAATTAATATTTTGAACTTTTAATTCTCATCCATAGTATTTGAAGAGTTCAGATACATAGTAACTAACTTCATTAACCACACACACTTTTTTTTTCTCTTTGCAATACATGTGCTTATGTCAAGATCATTGAGCAAACAATAAAGTGAAACTCTCTAAAGATTTATGCCCTCCACATAAACAATAAACACAAAAACTTTATTTACCTTACATTGTTATGTTCGTAAAATTGTTAGAGAACATTATCCTCGTCAATAGTTAATTGGAAGTAATACTTTGTATAGCAAAACTATTGTCTTTGGCTGGGGATTTAACATTTGAAGGAGGGGAAGAAAATACCAGACCATTAGATCATTTGTTTATGGTTCTAATCGTAGATAAAGTATGTGATCTATGCCATTTAAGGTGTTAATTAAGAATAATTTATGTGAACATTAATAATTAATTGTTCATTATAACTGTTGCATCTCAAGAATTTTACTATACACATGGTGTAAATTGTTCTTTTCCACATATAATAGGCCTATTTGCAAAATTATCTTTGTGTGTTAAAAAATACAGAAATTTTCAAGAACTTAAGTTAATGTGTTTGTTATTTACTTGCAGTGTTTATCTATTCAATGCCGGGGTACTCTTGTTCAATTAAAGAACGCATGCTCTATTCCAGCTGTAAAGTACCTCTCACAGTGACAATAGAAACACAAATCGGAGTTCCTTTAGTCAAGAAGGTAAGTATGGCATATAATTTCAGATTCATGTTAAATGTATCGGTAGAGTTGATTGCACATCCCTGATTTTGAATGATGTATTGCATATTGAGAGTTGTAATTTATTTTTATCCCTTTAGGTAAATTATAATTAATTTTGTTTTGATCATCCATCACAATGACACTCAGAAATTGATTTTGGGGGGTAAGTCGGTAGTAAAAAATCAAGGATTTAACCAGAATGAAATTTTAAGGATGAGGTTTTAACCATCTGAGGCTAAGATAATCTATGAATATTAAATGCCTCTTCGCATCCTTTGGAGTTTTCTTTATATTCACTAAGGCCAGCGATTTAAATAATAAGGTTTTGCAAGGCTTTGATAATATCGATATCATGCCAGGCCTCCACCGTGGTTCGGATTCCACGTTAAACTGTAGGTCCTTCATTTCATCTCACAATCACCCTACCATTACACATTAGCGTAAGTGCGTATAACCCGAACGGGTAGTAAGACGCGGTGCTAATAATAATAATAATAATATCGATTTACATTTTATATTATATTTGATAACTCGAATAAAAACAAACTAGAAAAAATTGATTAGATTTTAGGCCAACATTGTACCTAAATATGTAAATCTTTTATTTCAATAATAATTTAAAAACTAATTTATTTGTTTTATGACGAACCCTAGCACCCTCAAATTCACCTGGAACATTTCAAATCATCATGCCATATTCTTGGATCTGGAACTGAACCTTCATAAGGGAAACA
This sequence comes from Timema californicum, assembly GCA_902141385.1. Taxonomy (NCBI): domain Eukaryota; kingdom Metazoa; phylum Arthropoda; class Insecta; order Phasmatodea; family Timematidae; genus Timema; species Timema californicum. The sequence continues at coordinate 205,632 of CABFOW010000108.1, read as the reverse complement.
CCACAGTCCAAACCAAAACCATCAACACTACCTCAATTTCCAAAGCAACCGCCTTTTCATGTAAAACACTCTTTATCCTATAGCCTAGTTAATATAGCCAAACGTATATTTTATGGGAAGAAGACCTTGCCAAACAATGTCAACAACTTTGCAAGGCTTTCACACATGAGAATACCCTAAAACAAAGCACTATCCAATCAAGAGCCTATCAAGAAACAACCTTCCAATTACATACCACTCACCACCCAGTATTATGAAGTAATAGACAAACTTAGGATATTGTAACGTGTGTTTAGGATAAAGCTAACCTCATCACCTCTCACAGAAATTCATCTTAACAGTGCTCCAAGACTAATAATCAAACACCTTCCTCTAATCTCCAAAACATTCTGGTTAACACAGCCACAAACATCAGGCCAAAGCTTCCTTGCAACAAACTGATTTGGAGTACCTGCACAATCCACCAATCATCCACTTAATCAGCAAATTCACACAAATTGAATACCCCATGAAAGACCACTATGATTTCGCCACAGAAAATCTTATAGGTCTATATCGGTTACAGTGCAACTACTGCATTTCTGAATAGATTGGTCTCATCACAGGAACACTCAGACAACAAATGAATGGGCACTGTTTTGATACCAATCACTATGACCCTGACAAACCAGTAGCACTTCCTGACCAAATGCATAATGCAGATTTTGACTTGTGCTATAGTACTAGAGTAATACTAGCTAGCTCTCCCCAATGGGTGCAAAGCTTCCCAACATCGTGTGTGGGAACTTGTTCGCCAACCTTAGATTACCATCTCTCCTTTTCTTCCGAGCAGACCCACTCACACCAGTCAGTCATTTCTAATCAAACAATAATAATAAATGATAACTGATAATTAATACAAATACAACATTCTATCCATCCACCAAGAGTCAAGAAACAGGTATCAATAGTACTATCAAAGTGACCATGATCTATTTCTTGCCATGCTGCCATGGTTCATTTGGTGTTTTAGTCTCTTCTACTGAAGAAGGGAACTCTTGCACCTCAAAAATGTAATGTTTTGTTGTATTTAATTGTAAACTTTGTGGCCTACAGTTTTCTGGTGTGTGATTGGCTGTGCATATGGCAATTTTAGGGCACTTTTAATGTGTGTAACCTTTTAAATTTCAATTCATAAAACTGGTCTTAAAATGTGGCATTTGCATTTGACATATTTATAGTGCTCAGTATTTTTGTTCTGCTTTAGATGACCTAAGTTATGCTTTGCGATTTACAGAGCAAGGGGAATACCTCCGCTTGTCCCCTCCAATCCGAATTACTATTTGTCCCACACAAGCTTAAATATTTTATCACTGTTTGTCAATCTGACTAGTAAAAAAAAGCAAATTATATAAATTATCTTGTGCTTTTATTACCATGTTAACAATATATTGTGTTATCTAAAATCTAATAATCACTAATATATTTTTATTTGCAAGTTTTCATGGCTTTAATTTTTTTATTTTATCCTTGTACTGTAATTTAAACTTTTGCTATTGCAGCTTGAAATTGATTCTGGCGAAGAATTGACAGAGGCTTTCCTGCAAGATGAAATTCATCCTAAGAAAAATCTCCACCGCCCAAAGTTCGCCAAGCCTAAGGGTCCTCCTAACAGAGGGGCAAAGCGTCTTACTAAAAACCAAAATGACACTAATTTACAATAGAATACAAAAGGGAAATCACAGAGGACTAGAGCATTAATAATTATCCTATTAAATTATTTTTTAAATTTTGTTGCTGCAGAAAAAAAATCTAGGACTTGTTCATGCACTTTTAATCATATTGTTTTGAGGAACTACCAATATCAACAACTCAAATATTGTAGTCTTATCAGGGTTACCAATTTTCCAAAATTTAACAATGTCTTAATAAAACTTAAAGTAAAAATGAAGAGGAGTTTAAACAACCAAAAAACGTTATAGGAATACAGAATAAGACAGAATTAATGTGAACAAAATCAGAATTGAGGCAAAAAAAATAAAAAATTCATACCATTGTGGCAGAGTTAACTTCTTATGCATATAATATTTTACAAGATTCAGTCTTTAGATTCATGATGCGTTGTTAGAGTGAAGTTATGGATTCAAATTATCTCTGGTTGCGTCGAAGTAGTGGATGTTCATTTACTAAAGTACTTTTATGGTAAAACCAATTAATTCTGTTTGAACAATTGCAGAGTGCACACCACTATCTAAACAAATGTAGACACCCACCAATTATAAACTTGGGATAACCTTCTCTTCACAAATCCCCGGCTATCATTGACATTTGAATAAAGAATCAACTACGATAATTAAGATGCTGTGATCAACCAAAACACTATTACGCTACCATCAAAGGGCCTGATTCGTCCATAATTTTGTTATGTGTTGTGTATATTTAAGATAATTATGTCAACTTGGTTTTAGTGGTAATTTTTCAAACCTTTATTTATTTCCATTTTTCATATTTATTGACTCAAGATACCATCTATATTGTAACTATTATTTCAGTATTTTTTAACCATACGTATGTTTTTCATATGTATATAATGGTATTTTACATAATGATAAATTGATTATTAATAAAAAAACTTTTTTGAGCATAAATATGTTTAAAAGTTAGTGGGAGGAACGCCACGCCACATCTACCTTGGTAATGCTGGATTAGGAATTTAATGAAGTTTTCTCCTCTCTGAACAATTTATGTTCTAGCATAACCCAGTTAAGTGCGCAGGTTACCCTGATTAACTTTCAGCTATGATTTAGCCTAGTACTATTTCACTAGCTTAATATGTTTTAGATACATCTTTATAAGTTGGTCAACTTATATAATCGTATTGGTACTGATAGTTACTAATGTCTAACTAATGTATATGATGTGATTGGCAGTACTTTTTTTTTGCTGCTTGTGATTTTTTAAAGATATGTATGTATGATGTTATTTTTAAATTATTATCTAATGCATTGAGTGGCAATTGGATCATTAAACTAGCGGTATTAAAAAAATGATGAAATTAATTTATAGTTTCTCTAAACTCTAAACCATCCTGCATACATTTTTGTATACTAGCGCACACCTACCAATTTCAAAGTGATACCCTTTTGCTCTTGCCAGGAATCAAATCTTTGAACCATAGTTAACTAAGACACCACACTATCTACCTAATTGGCTAAGATTTGGAACACTATTTGTCTGTGTTAATAAATTTAAAAATAAGTGAAAGATTAAAAAAAATTAAAAATAAGGAGGTATAAGTATACAAAATGTGTACGTAGATTAAAATAAATTCGTAATACTATATTATTTATTTTTAGAAAATTGAGATTTATGTTTTTGTTAACTATTTATAAATGAGACTTGTCTCTATGAGGAAAACCTCTTTTTTTTTCTTCGAGATAAATGTATTATATTTGGATGAAGGTAATATATCAGAAAACATGTTACTTCATCAATTGTTAAGTATTCAATATCATGAAATTTTTACTTGTCAAACAGAAAATTTAACTTATTGTTTCACATAAAATGTTTGTTACATCAAATTATTGTGTGTGTATTTGTGAGAATTGTTAAGTTACTGTGAAATACATCAAGTATTTGGTTAGGGGATTCTTTTAATCAGTGTACCTGTGCTATGATTTATAATAGGTGTAGTTTCTAAGCTATCAAGACTTAATATGTTTACAGTTTGTTTTATGGCTGAACATACTACAGGGTCACGACTAATATTAAAGTTACACTTGTAACTTTGACTCGCCATGTATTTATTAGAGAAGAATCACATGAATTTCACAGAAAATTTGAAAGTAAAACTGTCCATTAAATTGAAATGTTTCTTCTGCACCACAATGCATCTATTGTATGTGGTGTTTGGAAAAGTTACTCCATTATCATGGTTGGTTTTTGTTTGAGCTTATAACGAATACTGTTACAGATTCCTAGTTTTCACCCTCAATCTTGGATACTTATAATAGTTGTTTAAAGTTGACAATAAGCTTGTAGGAATGTGAAATTCAAGGGACAAAGATATATTTTTAAGTTACTGAAGGTAAAGAGTAAAGTGGAGATATTTTATCAAAACTAAACATCTTTGCTTATGAGTCATCCTATGACTACCAAGATTTTATCATTGGGACTCTCAGTTATTACTAGCACGATTTGTAAATAATTAGGACTTGACCCATTACTTTTTTAATTGTACTATTTGTTGTATAAAAACTTTCAAGAATTTAACAGCCTTATTCACAAAGTGCAATGTAAAATAGGAAATAATGTGATCATACATTAAAGAGTTTTTGTTGTTGATACTAAAATATTTACGTAGTAATTCAAGGAACTTTTATGAATATTTATTATAAGGGCAATTTGGAAAGTAACTTTCGTTTGGCAGTAAATAAAAAACTTGCATAGAAAAAATATTTTATTATATACATCTTAAAACTACAGCTTTTTACTATTTTTCAACATAGTAACCATTTAAATTTAAGCATTTGTCATAGCGTTTCACTAATTTACAAATTCCTTCTTCATAAAATTCAGCCGCCTGGGCACGTAGCCAATCTTCCACAGCATTTTGAAGTTTGTCTTCGTCATCGAAGTGCTGCGACGCAAGCCACTTCTTCATGTGAGTGAAGAGATGAAAATCACTTGGCCTCAAGTCGGGGCTTTAAGGAGGATGATCAAAATTGTCCCATTTGAATTGCTTTAAAAGCTCTCGAGTTTTTAGAGCAATGCAAAAACACAACTCTGAATGTCAACATACCGCGACGTTTGTTTTGAATGACCCGCTTAAGTTTCTTCAAAGTTTTACAGTAGACATCTGAAGTGATTTTCGTACCCCGGTCCATAAATTCAACCAGCAAAACTCTCTTAGTATTCCAAAAACTGTAACCATAACCTTCCTCGGTGACAAAGTTTGGCAGGCTTTCTTCGGCTTGCATGGATAATTGGTATGACCCCAAGCCATTGACTGTTGTTTCGTTTCGGCATTTACGTACGCCACCCAAATTTCGTCATCAGTCACAATTCTCTTAAAAAAAAAACGTTCTCCTTCCGCGTCGTAGCGTGAAAGTAAGTCTAAGGCAGAGCCCATTTGTTTGGTTTTGTGGACCTCTGTAAGCAATTTTGGTACCCACCGAGCACAGAACTTTCGGTAGCCTAAATATCAATGACAGCCTCTTACAAAACCATACGAGAAATTTGCGGGGATTGTTCAGAGATGGTGAATCTTCGATTTTCACTAACTTTTTCGGCAATTTTCTTGATAAGATCATTACTCACAACAGAAAGCCTACCACTCCTCTCTTCATCGTGTATGTTTGTTCTACCACTTTTAAAAAATCAGATCCATTGCCACACAACACCTTCACTTATAACTAGAGATGGGTCGAATCCACTGTTTCTCAAATCCGAATCTGCATTTTATTTTTGAATCTTTAATATCGAATTTGAATCATAGCAAGTTAGAAATTTTAATATGATTTACAAATAGACCTACATTACATAATATAGGCCTAAGCTGTAAATTAAGATTTATTTCAATCATGCTTTCAATTTTAATCAACTCACCCCGCCCCACCCCCCATGCCTCGCAAAATACTGGTTAAAATCCAGCCAAATTAAACAATCTAGACTCATATTATTGTTTGGAAATCAAATCAATCAAAATTTGAGTGTCTTTTAGTTATTTTTAAAAGTGTTGATAGAATGAGTTAAGTTTCTAAAAAAACAAAAATATTACGCCTAATTTTGTTCAATTTTAATCATCTTGAGGTATTATAATTTATTTTGATAAGAAAGCTAAAATAAAAATACAAACAGATTTAAAAATATATATATTACAACAACATGCTTAACAATTAAACATACATTGGAAATAGTGAACTCAATAATGCGTAAGTATGTATTATTACCTTTAAAACAAGCGATATATCGATTTCTGAGAAAACATCCTATTAAAACACAACATATTTTCATTCTTATTTTATTGGCCAAGACTGTTTTTGAATATTTTTACAATTACTTCAATAACATATTTGAAAAAAATAATAAATTCTTAGTTAAAATCAATTTAAAAACAAATTGTGAATTAGCAAGTCGTTATTTGATTATTAAAACTTGATGGCACTTACTAAGTGATCAGAGTACCTGGGTCGATTTTAAACAAATAATCTATATACAATATGTAGACCGGTAGGTGTAAATAAAGTTTGATCGGTGTCCATACTGTTGACAGTATTTATTTTTCATGAAACCCAACAAAATATCTAACTTAAGGATCATATGAAATAAATTGGGGTTCTTTGCTTAGTTGTAGATTGCTTCTTCCGCCATTCTTTTCTTCTTACATACTTTCTGTTATCTGCTGCTCCCATATTTCATCCCCATCATTCTCATTGCGATTATTTTCTTTTCCACCCTCATTACATGGCCATAGCACCTCAGCTTTGCTTACTCTCCCTGTTCTCCCACTCCTTCCCAGATAACTTCAATCCTAATCCCGTTTCACCTCATGATAGTTAACTTAATTTTCTTAGACTCTCCTACGTTCAATGTCCAATGTTTCTGCTGCATAAAGTACATTTACCATCCGAGTTTACTTGGATGACAGTTCAAAAAGTTACTAGGAATAGTTCCTAATGTATCCCTGCACCAACAGTTGACATATGTAACTTTAGATAGCTGTAATGAAAACATATGGTAGTCTATGAATGTGATAGTTAGCCACAGTAATGTAGGCCAATATTATTTATATTCATTTGAGGTCAGGCACAAAGCTTATTTATCTTTTTAGTAACAAATATAGCGTCAAAATGGCGACCAACGAATTTAAACCATGTGATTGAGCATGATGCAAACAAGTTCTTTACAATGGTACACTCAAGCAGTGGATACAAATATTTTATTCAGTTAAATATTTTGAAATTCATAAAATAATGTTATTATATATTTAAAATATGACAAGTATTTTCTATTTTCCAAGTAAATATGATGTCTTTATTAAAATGTATTAATGTATGCACTATATTACACATAGAGAACATTTCAAAACGAAGAATATGTACTTTTAATTATTTTTGAAATATTGCTTCGGATTGGATAAAAAAAATTATTAAACATAATGAAATAATGTGAGAAAACTTAAATTTATTGTAAAATATAACATGTAAATAAAAAACTTATTTATAGCAAAATAGTGATCTTTCACAAGTACATCACATCCCCTCCCTCTCATATGCTCACCACGACCCACAGGGCAGATCCTCGTCCTTACTCCGAGAAAACTTACGGAATTTGCTGTTGTAAAGACTGCTATGAAGACATCCCTGCCGGCATCTGGAAATATGCATCTTCAACAGACCCTCATTTTAGCTGGTTCACACAAGACCGACTAGTGAAAAAAAGTGTGCTCATGAATCTTCTCAAAAAACAAATCCAATCCAAAGACTAAAAACAAAAGTCACTGATCAACTTCTTTCCTTGTCCAGAGTTCAAAGAAATTGAACCGATCTTTTGACGACTTTTTAATTCTATTCCTATAGCTGTTCCTGTATTTCCTCTTCCTTCTCCCCTCCATACAAATAGTAATGGTGAAAGGGTACTACCCTGCTTCACTCCGTTTTTTTATTTAGAACCACTCCGTCCTTCCCCTCTCCATCTTAACACAACTCCTGTTATCCTCATACATGCTTATCATTCTCATTAAAACTCCTCTTTCCACTTCGGCTTCCTCCATCACTTTCCAAACTTTATTTCTATCCACGCTTCGTCTCCACATCCATAAATAACATTACTAAGTCCTTCCCAAATTCATACCTTCTTTTCATAAGCTGTCATATAGCAAAGATCAAGTCTATTGTAGACCTCTATTCCCTATAGCCATGTTGTTCTTCTCTCTACCTTGCTTTCATTTTCTTTTAAAGTATATTCTCATATATTTTTGTACAGTGGCACATCAGTGTTACTCTCCTCTAAACTCACACTTCTTGCCGTCTGCTTTAAAAAAAAATTAGTACTATAATTCCTTCTTCCAGTACCTTGTTCGTGTTCCAAATCATTCTCAGCACCCTATATAATAATTTTATTCCTGCTTCTCATGAAACTCTTATTATTTCCACAGTTAATTTGTCCATCCACACCTGGTGCTTTTCCTTGCTTAATTCTCTTTAGTGAATCCTCCACCTCTTTTCATGTGGGACACATTTCTTCCTCATTTGCTAGTTTTTCATATACCTTTGTTTCACTTACATCCCTTTCCTCTTCCAGGTTAAACATCTTCTAAGAATATCTCATAGTTCCTTTTCTTCTTCTGTCTTCATCAATCATTTTGACTACTTGTCTTTTTCTCTCCTGTTTCTTACCTGGCTTTATAACACCTTCCTACTTCCTTCCACATCCCTTTACATCTTGGTCCATTTTTGCATCCAATCCTTCCTAACTTCCCATACCACACTCTTTGCTCTTCTCCCTATATTCTTCCTGTGTTCCCTCATTCCTATTTTTAAACTCCTACTGAATAACTTATTTTTCTGCTCCACTGCTTTTTTCAGCCTGTTGTTCCATCATGATGTCTCCTTTCACTTCCTCATATCACTTTTCCTCCCACATAACTCCCCTGCATCTCCCACCAAACTTTTACTAAACATTTCCCATTCCACCTCATCCTTGGACATTAAGTCTCTTTAATTTCTTAGATATAGCTCTTGTTCCTCTTCATTTTAAGCCTCCAAAACCTTATTTTTTCTTGTTTTACTAATTTTCTCCTACATTCCCATACCTTTATGTCTGCCACCAGGAGACTTAGATCACTATCTAAGGCCAAACTTAGTAATTATGTCCTTGATGTCTTCCTTTTCATTTCTTCCATGAGGTGGTAGTCTATCAATGACCTTTGCTCCCCATCCCATTATGTATAATGATGTTATGGTTTTCCTTTTCTTTCTTATACCAGCTGTTTGTCACCCATTTTATTCTTGCACATAGTTATTGCCTTATTCTACCTTCATCATGCCTCTCTCCCCAGTAGTCGTTTCCTAACAGATCCTCTTTTTTCATACTTTTGCATTAAGATTCCTCTTTACTATCTGACACTTTTTTTACAGTAAAAATAACACATTTCACAGAAAGTGTGACCTGTGTTATTATTTTAATTGTATAAATCATATTGTGTTTGTTTATTTAATATGGTTCAATCCCTCTTTCTTGTGCTTTCTCCCCCCACCCTCCAAAAACCCTCAAAATGTGAACAAAGTTTTCCTTAAAGAACTCTTCTTAAAAAAAAGTGGAATTGTGTCTGAAAATATTCACTTTATAAAAATAAAATATCCCGCTGGCAAACTTATTTCTCCTTATTTTCTTTTTATAGGTTTTAAGACAATTGGCAATGGTAATAATCTAAAATATCCTACTGTCAATTATAATTATTTGATTCAGGATTATTGAAAATGTCAGAATAAGCTAAAAGAGCCTTTTGAGATGTATACACTTGTGTTACATACAATACTATTACTAAACTAAAGTTTCATTTATCAATTTAAATGATTAACTTCAGATTGAGCTAGACGTCAGTCTGGTTAAAGTGATATCAATGAGAGGTGTTCACTGCAGGTTCTGAATCTAATGCTGTTAGTGTTTCTCCCGCTGGGCCAATTTTTTCGTTGTGATGTTTCAGCAATGGAAAATCCTTCCTTTCTTCATAAGTTTTAAACGTCTTTTGCTCTTGCCTGGATTGAAGAGATCCAAAATTAGGGATGAACGAGAATGACATTTTTACTGCAGTCAAAAGGATGGGAAATGAGTCAATATATATCAGAACAGGAATAGGAAATTATTAAATTAAATTGATTTTTAAACTAATATGGTAAGACTTGTAAAAGCAGTAAATTATTAATTGTAACATATATAAAAAATTACTATAGTAAAATCATAAAAAATGTAGTATAGTGTACAAATAGCATTTTTTTTATCAAATAGAATAGCAAAATTTTGAACGAATCCAAGAGTTAGTGTTATAACAAGTTTGATAAAAATTACTTTTATTCGTTATTATCGTTTGAAATTGGTGTTTTATAGTCAATTATTTGCAGAGCGCAAAAATACTATAAAACAATGTTCGACCCCTCTTAAATCTATTTTAATAAAATGCAGAATTTCTGTTTCTGTCTATCATGAGCGTTGAGAAATATATATCACTAGAGGAGTAAGATGTGTTTTTTGATCTCCCCGATATGTGAAATTAAATATATTTTGATATCATTTGGAAATGCAAAAATGATAAATTAATATCCAAACAGTTGTTTGGTGAAAATGAAAGAAGTGAATACGTACGGAAATTGTTTTATTATATGCATTTTCCAAGATTAAAGGGTGATAAACTTTAGTGTGTGTAGCTATAAACATTCATAAATTCCACATTATCATCCTAACCACATAAACATGAGTAGCCAGGACAAATCCAATATAAATTATGAGAATCTAATAAAATAATAACAATTACTTCTACTAAATATAGCCTGCCTCGGTGGCATAGTTAGCTAACGCGCATTTCATGTTGAGCTGTCAAGTACAGGGAGATCAAGGTTCGAATCTCACTCGGGTGAATTGGGGCAGTTTTTTCTAAATGGTTTTCCACTCTCATTCCACACAAATGCTGGTTCACTTCCTCTATATTCAATTTTACCCATTCTTAACCCATTAGCATAATTAATGCTTGAGCATAAAACCCGAACTGATAGTCTGACGTACAGTGCCAAGTGTTAAGTATTATTACTAAACATAACAATGGGCATTTTTATATTTTATTAAAATACATTACTTTAAGAAGCGTGTTGTTATGAGCTGATTGAGTCATGGAGCAGTAACTTGCTGTCTTAGGGCGGTATGCAAGAACGTTAATGAATGCTTAGTGAACCGATAGTGTGGTCCCGAGCACACTATTGTTCCACCTTTCAACCTATGATGACGCGAACAAACCCACGCTAGTGTCCATTAAGCATTCACTTAGTCAAGTTCTTACATACGGCTCATAGGCTGTTAACACCAATTACTACCAGAGAGCACGACATGTAATACACTTTAAGGACTTTATCTACCACTAGACCCTTTTTCCTTCCCTCCCCCCCCCCTCCCGCATTATTATTTTCAACACACATATTGAAGAATCAACATAGACTCTACGATAAAATATGAGTGACTATCGACATTTTTATAAGGAATAAATTAAATGAATTAACTTTTCCAAATAATAATATAGCCCATGTTACTCGCTGATAATGTAGCTTTATATTGGTGAAAGAATTTTTAAAATCAGTCCAGTAGTTTTTTAGTTTATCCATTACAAACAAAAAATCAAATCTTTCCTCTTTATAATATTAGTGTAGATCCATAAAAATACCTGTTAATCTTTGTAATTGGGGATACATAGTTTTCTTTTTGATAAATACAAACATATACATAGATTAAGTGCCATACTTACTTTACTCTTTCCTGCTTCCATTTATACTGCCAGTAGCGAACATCCTCCATCGATGTTCCGGTAATATTAATGATGGTAAGGGAGAGTCCACCAGCCAACCCCCCTAAGGCACTACCTGCCAATGTCAATAAAGCGAATAAATATTAATACCAAATGAAGAATTCTTTATCTGCAGTTAATGTTTTAATATAGTATAGATAGTATAGTATAGATATAGTAATATATAAAACAAACATTACTACATTAATAAAGGTAGAATTTAAGAAATCCTCCATAAATTATCTTGATAACAAGTAAACAAATTCACAATCAGTTTGCAAACATCGAAATATAGTAAACCAAGATGAGACACACCTAACAGTCCACCAACGACCATACCCTTGACACCCATGTTCATTTTGAAGCAACTCCCAGTGATACATCCTGCTGCCAAATACTCCAATATACTTGACTTGCCTCGGTAAACAGATATCGATGTTGTTATTAACCTAATAAAATAAAAATAAAGATTATTTTTTTTACAAATCATGCAAATATTGGAAATAAATAATTTAAGAAAATAATGGTATGGAATTAAAAATGAAAGATATTCAAGAAGAAAATGTAATGTGTTGTAGGCCCTACTGTAATTACTGTGGACAAATTATAAAACCACAACATAATATACAACATAACAATGATAGTAAGCCATACTAAATATTCACTTGATATATCAGTTCTAGTAAAAAAATTAATAATCACTCTATGTTATTACAGGTAAGGTCTTAATTTTGAATATATAGATGAAGCAGGCGTGGGAAAATGTGCAAATTAAAAACAAGAAAAAGGGCCTACTGTTACAGTAAGAATAATTTACTCTAGAAATAATAATTAAGACTAGCCATTCTTTCAAAGTTATTCTTTTAAAACCAATTTGTCAATGGTGTCCCTGAAATTCTTTAATTGACTGAGCATAAAAGGTGTGTAATTATTTACTCCAGTGACATGGAGTGATGTGTTCCCAGGGTAACCATAGTATATTTAGACGCTAAGTGTAAACTCAACATTCAGCAGGACACACATTGGCCAGATATCAACAAAAAATATATTATTTTGTGAGGTAGGCCTGTGGTATATAGAGCAAAGCAGAGATAGGTTAAAATAATACCAAGTGAGAGAGAACATATCCTAGATACTACAGTTATGCTAGAAACACGCCACACCACTGATTTACTCCTATGTTGAAGCTTACACATAGGTACTTGTGAAAAGTCCTAATCTCCATCCCCAATAGAAGGCGCCTTTTCCAAAGTTTATGGTCACTTGGTCCTGAAGCTTTTTCTGAAAATACAGAGGATTTGTATACAAAATTATTGTGTGCCTTAGCCTGCACATTTAAGTACCCAAGTACTATCCAAATAAATATAAATATGAAGTAGTCCTATTCTTTAGGAAATTAATTTTAAGTATTTTGTACATATTCTGGACCTCCTCATATAGTTTGTTTTAGCACCATGTCTTACTATCCATTCAGGTTATATGCCTTTATTATGCTAATGGTTTTGGGGTTAGAAAAGTTTAATTGAGAAGAAGAGCACTTGCATTTGTGTGGCAGTAGAGTGGAAAACCATTTAGGAAAAACCACCCTCAGTGCACCTGACTGGGATCAAGTCCTAATCTCCCCCGTTTTTCGCACATGAGTAGCATTTTAGACCACACAAGCGCCATTCATACGGTTAAAAAAGATTTTTGCTTCTAACTATAATTTCAAGTTAAAGATAAACTCAAGTTTGTAATGTTAAGGTGTGTATAGAAATACAACAGAACATTGTAACATAACACTGCCGTGTTTCAATTTTCTAATTTGCACCAGAGATATTGCATAATGTATGCAATGTATGTGAACATTGCCGTATACCACAGGCGTGAAATCTTATGTAGGCTAGTCCTATTATTTTATATAGTAGTAGTTTGTCCAAACATGCAAAAAAGTGGTGTAACATAAATATTTAGCACTTCTTTGATGCAATGCCAAAACAACAAGTGATGTTACGATGTTTATTATTATTATTATTATTAGCACCGCGTCTTACTACCCGTTCGGGTTATACGCACTTACGCTAATGTGTAATGGTAGGGTGATTGTAAGATGAAATGGAGGACCTACAGTTTAACGTGGAATCCGAACCACGGTGGAGGCCTGGCATTCCTCACATTCACAAGATGTCTTGTCAGAGGTGAAGGAAGGGTTTAGTAATCAGATAAATCTTTGCCGGGACCGAGGATTGAACCCCGGCCGCCAGCATAGAAGTCTGACACCTTAACCCCTAGACCGCCAGGTCACCTGTTACGATGTTATAATGTTACACAGCCCAGACTGTATATGAAACAATGAAACAATGTTACGTTAAAATGTTCATTTGCATGTTTATGCAGACCTTTGGATTACCAAATATTACAATTCAGTATAATTAACCCACCCATATTGATGGTTGCGAGGTCTAATGTGTCATACTTGTGTTGTAGTGGATTGCTGGAGAGATCAAGGTTCAAATACTCGTCATGTGTCCCGAGGGCGTTAGTTCCTAAATGGTTTACTGTTATTTTCCTTATCCATACAGCATTAGCATAATAAAATGTATGCATCTAGCCCAAACGAACTACTAAGACGTGATTTTTGTTGTTATAAACTAGAATCTCAAAGTCAATATAATAAAATGTCCCGTAGTCCATATGTGGGTACTCATACGAAATTCCCCTTGAAGTAAGCCTACCTTTGCTTCAAGATGATCTCTGAAAACTGTCGCTTGATTTCTCTCAATGAAGTTTAGGTAAGTATGTCTGGTTCTGTAAATTCCTCCCATAATCACACCCAAAGTCGTACCCAAGAAACCTGATTGAAACACAGAATGAAGTTCAGGACTGCTCACCCCAAACTCACTGAAATAAACACAAAAAAACATAGATACAGGCCTAAGTACTTAACTAAATGTGAGTACAACTAGAGTAATTCTTCTATTTTTTTTATAAATGATTAGTTTTTTTAATAACATGTTATATTTCACATTTAAAATAATGTAAACTTTAGTTTTCTCACATTATTTCATTGAATTTAAAAATTTCTTTTTATACTATCCAAAACAATATTTTAAATATAACTTGGAAAAGCAAAAATACTTTTTTGTTTTTTTTATACATAATACATTTTATCGTATTTCAAAATATTTTTAACAACTATGTGGGTGCACCATTGTAAAGAGCTTGACTATCATATTTTATTACATCTGTCCAAAGTGAAAGATGTCAGCTGCTTGCGTAGGGATACACTAGAGACAATTTCTAGTAACTTTTTGAGCTTCCATTCAAGTAAGCTTGGGTGGTGAATGTACTGTAGGTTACAATTACTTAAGGAAACTCGCAATTTTATAGTTGGTTAAAGTTAATGCCTCCTGTATTTAAATCTAACCCTTAGAGAAGAAAACAAAAAGAGCTCGTTTCACGAACGAATGCATACAAACCATTTATATTAGAAAATTATTTATAAAATAACAGTATACAAATGTGGGAGAAATTTTCGTGTAATGAACTATATTATACAAATAATATATATTGCACAGACTCACTCTAAACTGAACATCATGTAGAGTCGATCCCATCCAGTTTCATTATGGTTTGCAATTAATGATTTTGCCGTTTTAGAATCTTTAGAAACTTTGTCCAAATCGTTTGTAGCAAATGGTAAAATACCACATAAGTATGATTTATTCAGAAATCTTTTAATCATGATTGGATTCATATTATGTGACACTATTAACAACGAGCTATTAAAGCTTTAATTCGCATATTCTTAAATTATTAAACTATTTACTCTCCTGTATTTAATCCGTGCTCTGAACTACGGTCTCAAATTGATAAATGGTAATACATTCTCCATTTTACATTTCGCGCAAATTTATGCTCATTTGTTATATTTTTATTCCTTCTTTCTGCATTTTTTTGTTTTTATGTTTGTACTTCTGTTCCGAAAATCTACCATGTCAGCGTCAGTAATTTTATTATTTTATAGTGACCTGATTGTGGTTTTTGTGAAGTAAAGTTACGAAAATTTATGCAAAAGTGAGTTTTTAAGCAATTTTTATCAATCAACTTTATATTTTCATCACAACTGGTTGACTTGCTGTAGGTTCCTAGGAATGTTTTATTTGATGCAGGATGGAACTAAATAAATTAGGATAGGGTTTAATTCCTTGTTCTTAACGTTTTATGTTTGTTGTATTATTAATATTTTATAGTTGCTAATCGACGCCTTTCTTATTATATACTGCGTGCAATTAAAGAAATGTCCGATAAAGAATATGCACGTCTCTCAAAAGAAGAGATTGCACGACAATTCATGCTTCCTGAACGGAAGTCTAAAATCGCCACACTACTCAAACAAGATGGGCAAGAGTATTGTATCTGCCGCTCGTCAGATTCGTCTCGATTTATGATCGGATGTGATAGTTGCGAGGAATGGTACCACGGGGACTGTATCAACATCACTGAAAGAGAAGCAAAATATATCAAACAGTACTTTTGCATAAGATGCCAAGAAGAAGATCCAACACTTGAGACAAAGTTCAAACCACACAAGAAAAAAGGAGAAGGCCATGAATCTAGATTAAATGATGGCTATGAATTTAGGAAAAGTGAAGGACATGAGCCAAAGAGAAGGAAGGATCAAAGCTATGAGGAAGAGCCTTCTCCAACTAAGTACAAGCGTCCTAATGGAGAAGATCGAAAGGTTAGAAAAATCAAGTCTTCAGCTGACAGGAAACAACATTCCTCCCATGGTTCTCACAGAAGACGAAAAGATTCTAGCTCTGATGGAGAGCATGTTAGTAGGTCTTATTCAGATAAACCTCGTCAGTGCCTTGGGCCATCTTGTACAAACCATTCTCGAATTGGTAGCAAATATTGCAGTGACGACTGTGGAATGAAACTAGCTACAAATAGAATATATCAGGTGCTACCTCAACGCATTCAGGAGTGGTCCATAGCACCATGTATTGCCGAAGAAGGCAACAAACGATCATTGGAGAATGTACGTAAGCAACAGGCTGAGGTAAGAAGAAACTTGCAAGAACTGGACAAAAGAAATAAAGAACTAGATGGTATCATTGCCAGAGCAAGAAATGCTGTAATTGACCCTCGTTTTAGAGAGGAAACTGAAGAAGAAGGAGAATCGAGCACATACTGCATTACATGTGGTCATGAAATACATTCAAGAACTGCTATCAAACATTTTGAGAAATGTTTCAACAAGTATGAAAGCCAGTCATCATTTGGGTCAATTTACAAGACACGCATTGAGGGTAATAACATGTTCTGTGACTTCTACAATCCTGCTAACCGCACCTATTGTAAAAGACTGCGAGTACTTTGCCCTGAACACTGCAAAGAGCCCAAAGTCAATGCCACAGAGGTATGTGGGTGTCCACTAGTTGTAAATGTTTTTGAGCTCACTGGTGAGTTTTGTCGGGCACCAAAGAAGTCTTGCTTGAAGCACTATTGTTGGGAGAAGCTGCGCAGAGCAGAAATTGATATGGAACGTGTCCGACAATTATTGAAAATTGACGAACTGATTGAACAAGAAAGACAACTTCGTCACTTATTGACTAACCGTGCTGGTGTGATGGCACTTTTGTTGCATTCTACATTTGACCATGAAGGCATGGAAGCAATTCATCGCCGCTATCAAAATGAAGCAGCCCAACAAGCAGCAAATAATTCAATAATGAACATGCAACAAATGCATCAATAATTTTTTTTAATCTACCTAAATGTTTAATAAGACCTATCTATAGGCAAATTTTTCGAATATTTTGGCTGGCAACAGTCTAGCTTAGAATTATTTTCCAAATAACTTGATTGTTTCATAATTGGTAGCTGATTTATTTTACTCTTAATATGATAGATGAATGCTGAGACAAGTGAGCTCTCAATCATCACGGGCTAGCTTTAAAAAAAATTATTAAATGATTAATTTTACTTCAGTTGGATACCGTATTTGTAATCTATCATTCCACTTGGTATAACCTCGGACGTTTTAATCCTAGTACTACTCCAGTAAAAATAAATAGCCATCAATAGGCCAATCTCAATCAAAAGTAGGCCTACTAACCTAGCACTCTGATCCAAATTGTTTCTAATTTTAAATATTTAACTTTAAATACCAAAACACCCTTTAAAATATTATAAAATAGTAGCCTACGATACTTATTTTATCTTACAAGTACAGGTATTGGTATGATAGACCTATTATCTAGTTATTGTAGGCCGTGCTTTGAATTTATGGGAGGAAGTTATTAATGAATTTAGATTAAATATTTAACTATATGTTTAAGTTGACACACAGGTAATAGGTTGACAAATAGTTTAAAGGGCTGAGGACAGTAATAATTAGGTTCCTAGTATCATATTAATTTCCTTTTGCAACAAAAAGAAAATATAATATTTATTCAAGAACTAGAGGAAGATGATGAATTGATGATGTCATGTGTTTCTTATAAAGAACGTTGAAACACTTCATGTCTTCAGCTAATTTTATCAATTTTCTAAAGATTTTGGAGAATAATTTAGCTACATCCAATTATTTAGAAACATAAGTAACCAATCCCTGTCATATATTTTTATCGTCGTTATGAGAATTGATAATCTTAAGCGTAAATATCACAATTCAACAAATAGAAAAGACAGGGCTTGAATCAAAATGCTTTGTCCTAGAACATTGAGGGAGACTAATAATATATTGTTTATACCTCAGAATTAAACCTAAGTAACCTTAGTAAAGATTATAATAAAGTTATTGAAAAGAGATGTAGGCTCCTTCTAAATTTGCATAAAATAATAGTAAATAGCGTAGTGAGGGAAAGTGTAAAGTTTCTTCTTAAAAAATACTGCTGAGATGCTGCATTTAGCAAGACTCAGTCACAATGTAAGTATAAATATCTAACTTTTACTAACTATAAAGATTGACAAGTAATTTCGAGTACTAAGTTAGTTTAGATTTTTATAAACTGAAATTATATAGGTTCACTTTAGCGAAATTAAAAGGCTCTTTGAACAATGGATGGAGTATTGTAAGATTGTTGAGCTTTATTGCCGGTACACACTGAATAAATGTGCTAATTTTGATCAATATTTTGACATAATAGGCTAGTCTTAAACCATGTATCAATATGTTTAACCACCTATCTTACTGTACTGATTATACATAAATATCAGTACAGTCCGAGGTTATGCCAGATAAAATTTAATGTTTACAACAACAAAAAATGGCAAGAATCATCAATAATTTACTATAATTATTTATTAGCCATGCTGTTAAAATAATTTGGTACTTTCTTAAAATAATATGTTTCAAGTCCAGTTGTTAGGATTGTTCATAAACATTTTTTGATGATGGTCCATTTGTATGTAGCATCATAAACTACAACACTTTGTAAGGGATCTCATAAGCTATAATAGATCTTCACAGTCAGTTTTTCCCCATTAGTGGGCCAGATTCCTTTCTAATAAAAGAATCAAGATGAATTAAGCTACTTGCTTTTCATTTTGTTGATACAAACCTAGTTAGGCTATGTGTATTTTTTTAAATATCCTGGCTTACTGATAAGTGCATCACAAGATTGCTTAGCCTAGTACTAGTATTTTCCTGAATGTATTGTAAAATGTAAAATAATTTGCCGATCTAATGCATCTTCTCTCTAAAAATATTTTGTCATTATTGTTAGGCCAACCTAAAAAGGTGAAGACCCGCTTTGGTGGTCGAATGGTTTAATGTGTCATTTTTGCATTACACTGGACTTCCGAAGACAGGGAGATCAAGGTTTGAATCATTGTTGGGTGGTTAAATGGTTTCTCACTCTCTCTACACAAATGTGGGTACACCTCCTTTAAATTCAACCTCCCTCATCCATAACACAACCTAATTAATGGATATGCATACAACCTAAACAGAAATAAAATGTAGGCCTAAGTAAATTTAAAGCTTTTGAAAATGTGATGCTAGTATCAGATATCAAAATTGGTAAAATGTGTTAAATAATTTGTTTTAAAATATTATTAGTGATGTGAATGTGAGAAGTAGTGTGGAATAGCCATAGAGCTTCAGGAAACTAGCGATCAAAAGAGTTTTAACTTTTAACGCCGTCTCTTTTGGCTTCCACATTAAAATGCATTACACACTTCATTGGTAGTTGCCTGCTCTAAGGCATTACTATCGCAATACACTGGAAAATTGTTGATGGAGAGATCAGAGTTCATATCCCGGTTGGCTGTACTGAGGATGTTTTTTCCCTGAATGGTTTTCCTCATGCTCTCTCTCTCCCCCCACACAAATTTAGGTAAACTTCCTCGAAATAATCTCACCACCCCTACGCTATAGGTGTAAATATGCATGTAGTCTGACAAGTAGTAATTGAAGGCGTACATATAGGCCTAGTTACCCCCCTCTATACATAACTTTCTACTGAGTCCCCACAACTTCGGCAGTATTTTGAAATTTGCATTGGTAACCTATTAGATTGATGTAGGCATAAGTCTATTTGAATAATTTCTTGATTTATTTAAAACTAAAATTGAAAATTATTCACTTTAAAGTTATATTATTTCCAACACTTTAATGCTAAAAGGTTTATTTATGATATTGAATTAGCTATGGAGGTTTAGCTATGACTTAGAAACTATCTGTTAAACTCTATAGTGTTAAACTACACAAGTAGCATTTAAAAGTTTTAACTTGGTATATTTAGATATAATTATATTTATATCATTGATTCTTTTTTTTTTAATTAGTCATAATTTACTTTTTATTACTGTCTACAAAATACAAACAACAAATTTGGTACTAGGAAATTGGTATCAACATGGACATGAATAAAAGCAATGGGGGTGAAGAAATCTAATGCCATGTAGTAACTATACTTTTATTGAAAATACTTAACATTCAAGAATTCTTCATAAAATAAATGGCTACTGAGCTAGCTACAAACTGTCCAGTCAATTATTAAGTTGGCGCTAAGAGAAATGGGTGTCTAGGTTATGTATCACAACACTAATGAAACAAATATGCCTAAGCATATAGGGTTACACTTTCTACAGTTCCTTAATGTGTGTGTGTTTTTAGATAAGTCAAAATAAACATATCTCATAAATATTTAGTTCATTTTAATCATTTTCATTTTTACTATTATATTTCTGTTTCTAGTTTATACGATGTTTACAAAATAATATGCACTATGTTTGAGTCATTTATGTATTTTTATTTTAAATAAAATTCTTTTAATTATCCAATAAACTCAGGGAAAACGAGAATTTGAAGTGATCGGGGGAAAACGAGGATAACTTGTAAATTTGGTAAATTACAATAAAAATCTGGCAAAATGTTGTTTTACTCAAAATATGAAAAATAGTAATTACTAAACCAGTTAATAATAATGTTATTCAAACTGTAGCTTTTTTTATTCGTAGTTGTGTAATATATTTTAGAATTCCTAGTAATCATTGTTAACACAAATTTAAAAAGAATGTGTATTTATATTTTAAAATGTATTATTCATTAAAAAAATTAATAGGGGGAGTTATAAGGATGTGATATACTTTTTAGTCGAGAATTTTAGGAAATGATCAGGGGAAATCAGTGAAAAAGTTGGGAATTTCATTGGTCAAGTTGAGTAGACACCATGAAAAATCAATCAGGCACAATGTTATTGCATAAAAGGCATGAACTGTTGTATTGGGGGCCCTGTTTTCATTATTTCCCATTATTTATTTAGCTTTACAAACATGTTTTCATAACTATTATTTTAATGCCTATTTCCTATTACTCATATTTCTCTATTTCCAAAAAAATCATGTTTTTCAAACTCATACCTTTACTCTTTCTGAATTTTAAACATTCTTTAACTGATGTGTTTGTGATGTGCCAATCAGGCCCAGTGAGCAGCCTTCATTTGACAGCTGCCAATCCCTGGCTTAGCTTGGTGGACGGGCGTGTGCAGCTTTGTTGTCATGTACGCCAAGGGGAAAGGTTCGGCTGTTCCATCAGAGGCACAAGCTCGTGAAAAATTAGCGTTGTATGTGTATGAATACTTATTACATGTAGGAGCTCAGAAAGCAGCATTAACATTTCTATCTGAGATTAAGTGGGAAAAAAATATAACATTGGGAGAGAGTCCAGGTTTTTTAGATTCATGGTGGTGTGTTTTCTGGGATCTGTACTGTGCTGCTCCTGAAAGAAGAGACAATTGTGAACACTCTAGTGAAGCTAAAGCCTTCCATGACTATGGCTTTGTCAACTATGGTTATGGTGTTAATGGGATCGCACACAATGCAGGTCCAGGACCCAGTCCTATGGGACAGATGCCACATAACGATGGAATGGCTGGGGGTCCGATGCCACCAGGATTTTTCCCCAACTCTGGTGCAAGGCCATCCCCGCCCACACTTCCATCATCTCAACCGTCCCCTCACAACCAACCCCCACGCACTCAAATGATGTCAAGTCAACCATTTATGGGTCCTCGTTATCCTGCAGGCCCACGTCCAGGAGTGCGGATGCCACAAATGGGCAGTGATTTTGATGGCCCCTCGGGTCAAGCGATGATGCCAAATAGTATGGACCCCACAAGACAAGGTGATAGTGGGGAGTTTGTTGGGTGGCAAGGTTCGCCAGGTATGATGAATCCCCGCATGAATCCCCCACGAGGATCAGGTATGGGACCTGGTTCATATGGGCCTGCTATGAGAGGACCCCCACCTAACAGTGCAATGGGGCCAGGTATGCCGCCCATGTCCATGACAGGTCCTGGAGGAAGGCCACAATGGCAACCTATCACATCCACACCGATGAGCTACTCTTCCTCCTCTCCTGGAAACTATGTCGGCCCCTCGGGGCTTCCTGGTCCGGCCATGCCTAGTCCTCAAGACTCCAACTCGGGTGGAGATAACATGTACACCATGATGAAGTCTCTTCCTGGCGGGAATATGCCGGGTGATTTTCCAATGGGAGGAGGTCCAGAGGGTGGACCCATGGGTCCTATGGGACCTAATACAATGGGCCCTGAAGGTATGGACGGGATGAAGAATTCACCAGCTGATGGAGGCCCAGGTACCCCACGAGAAGATGGTGCAAGTGGGATGGGAGATTATAACTTGGCAGGATTTGGTGGTCCGGGGGAAAATGTGGGAATGAACCCCGGCAACTATTTTTCTGAGTCGTAGTTTGGTATGTGACACTGGTTTTCTTAATGCAATAAATTGAGTGTGAAAGAAAAGGGGAATTTGGTGATGATTTTGCATTGTGTACGTTGGAAGATACAAGTTGTTAAGACATACCTACAGTGTTTTATGTGCTGTTACTTCTCAGTGTCTTTGATCATTGTATTTTAGGTAGAAACTGTTTACTCTTTTTAACTATAACATACACAACAAAGTATATTTAGAGAATTGCATTCAACTAAACTAAATTCAATGCCTTCGATATTGCTTTGATATAATTATATTTTGTATTTATTTATTTAATTTTTAGTGCTCAATATCTTAATGTCTGATTCCTAATTTATAAGCACTTTCTTATTTATAGTTGCCTAGATACTTGTTAAACAATGAAAGGGAAATTTTCTCTATTTATCTCAACTATTGGTATTTTTTTTTTTTTACTTTTTAAAGAAAGTACTTTAGTCTTGTTTAAATTATGTAACAACATTTATAATTATCTGCTGTAAAATGCTTTTGTTCTGGAGTATTAATGTATCATTGACCATTGTTATGTACTTATGACATGAAATATATGTTATTGTACACTCATTTAGGAAAATTTAATGTAAGAGAAATAATAAGAAAATTATTAATTTTGAAATCTCTTCTCAATTAACTTCTTAAATGTGACATATCAGTATGGCTTGGTAAAATTATGTGTTATAATTTACCCTCATTTTTGTTGCACATTCCAAGTTGTTAAATATTGGTATGTCACAAATATTTGTGTTGGCCTACATGGACATACCTTTAATAATATATCAGCACCTTCAATAAACATTTTTATATGTAATTTTAATATACTTGGCAAAGTCTTACATTTTCATATTGGACAAAACACTACTGTACTCGATTTTATTTGAATTTGGTTAGATGTGACCAAATTTAGTCAGTTAACAGTTGTACAAATTTCTAATTCTATTTATTCAAGGGGCGGCTTAAGCGTAATTGCTGAGGTTAGCTCTGCTTGACAAGACTACTTATAAATTGTATCAAACTTGTCCTTTAGAGCCAATACACAAACATTCACTCTCTAGGTTCATTATTGTGTGTGGGAAGGTGGGAAAGGGAAAAAGGATGGGAGAACAGTTAACTAGTACTGTCCCGTCATGCTGAACTATCCCTGACAACAACCTTAAATCACGGGTGAATTTATTTAATATACAATTTCAAATAGCTCATCATGACTTTATCCAACCCAACCTTAGAAAATTGTAGGCCCAATAACACTGGCATATTTACCTAGAAATGGACTTAATATATTCATTTCTTGAATCTGAGTGAGCATTTTCCCTACAAATCTCAAATTTGGATCTTAAAAACCATGATAAATATAACTTTTAGGTTAGAAAAAATCTTCAATTCCAACTTTGTTCACATGGATTGGTGGATTTTCTAGGGTCTGGTTGCTAGGTGTGTCCTTAAAAAAATTGGGATAAACACCTAGTAAGCATCTTAACAGCTCCACAAAAAATATAATTAACTTAGAATCAAAATATGAAGAATAAAACATTATTATTTATCATATTTTTGAATCTTGAATATCCTTAGCATTCTAAGATTTGAAACGTCCTTCATTTATATTATCTTATTCCTATCATTATAGTATAGTAATTGTTCCCATGAAAATAGAAATTGTAATTTTTGAAATACTGTAAAATTAAATTAAATAACATTGGTGAGAAGTATTTAACACCCCTTTTACCCACAAAATAAATATGATTTGACTTATCTTGTTGATCAATGTTACTGGGAAATATTAGTTGAAAGATATTAAATATATTTAAATTATATTATAAAAATGTAAAACTTTAAAGTTAAATTTTCCATGTGCTGGTACCTAGATTTTGTTTGATCATATCAAATATTGTTTGTGTGGGTGTATAATATTGAGGTAGTATGATAGGACTTACCTAATATTCACATGTTTTATTCTCAAACTTAGCAATCTTATTATTTGTATAAACTTAATAATAAAATTATTAAACTAAATGTTAATATTTTTAACACTAACTTATGCACAACAAAATACACAGAATGCAACCTAGGTAAACATTAAAGTGGTAATTAGTCATTCATACTACCTTAATTAGATTTGTTCTTTAAAATGTACAGTTTTTTAAGTAGTAAAAAAAAGTTTTTTTGTTGTATATTTTGCAATAAACTTTGTGCAAGTTATTGAAAAATTATAGATTCTATAAAATTATTCGATGACATTCTATTAGATGAGATTCTTAAGTAAAGCTTTACTGTAATGTATAGTTTTATCATTATAATGTTTTGATGGCTCAGAAGTAAATTTCAATAAAACAAGGGAATCTTGGGTCAATTCTGGTGCAGGCTTTGACCAAAAGGGGTCTCCATTTATAATATATGGTTGTCAGGAGGTCTCAGGTAAACTGGTTTATGTAGATAGTCTTTTAATTTTAAGCAATTGTAAAAATAACTAAACTAACATAACTTATTAGTGATGTGTTGTCAGGCCAAGAATTACAAGTTAATAATTTCCGGTAAACTAATAATATTTCAAATTGAAATATTTGTTGAGTAATTATTTTGTTATTATTTAATAAAAAATTCACTGCCACCTTGACATAAAATAAACATTTTCTAACATCTGCCACCTTCGTAAGTAAGAAAAGCAGAAACAAATACTAAGCCAGGAAAAGTGTGAAAGTTAGGCGAGCTTCATTAACACAAGTTGAATTATACACATGCCTAGATTATTTTCACAAATTTTTGGTTACATAATAAATATTTGTATATAAAATTTAATTTGAAAGTAGTATGCCTATTTAAAGTAAATTCCGTGGTATTTTATATAATATATAAAATATAAAATTAAATGTTTGAAAAAACTTAAGAGAAGTGAAGTGGTCATTGAGGGTTTAGGAGCCAATAAATAGGCCCAGATTTAAGGGAGGGCGACGGTTTAGTTCCCAAGGGCCTCCATACACAGTTGTTTTTGTTTGGATAAAAAAATAATAATTTATAAACCAATATGAAAGACATTTTAGATAGCACTCTTCCAATTGAGTTGTAATATTTGGTCAACTAGAAGAAGCAGTTACATATTGGTACCGGTATTGCAAATAGTTTGTCTTTGTTGTTTAATTGATATCAGACCATAATTCACATTGATTTGTTTGTTACCTCTTTTATTAACTTTTAGAACAAATTAGTGATAATGACATTAACTACAGTATGATAAAGATGATTAAAAACGTATATTTTACAAACTTTTCTAGATATTAGTTGGTTTTTGTAAGACATAACACTAAACTACTGTCACTATGTAGTCTTTATTAATTTATATTATAGCATTAAAATTACATGTTTTTAAACTGAATTTTCACATTGTAATCTATAAATAACTATTAAAGTAAACCAAATTGATATGTACAAGTAGTTCTCACTGCAGGAAAGGAGAGAATTTTGTAATAGGAAAAATTATGTACAATAGAATTCACAAAATACAGTTAACTCTCAATATCTTGGACAAAATTTTCAGAAAGTAACATTTTATTTAGTAACACGCCAGCCGCATGCTAATGTTGTAGAAGTATTGCAGGAGGCTGATGGAGACCTTGCAACACAACACTTACTACCCCTCCCATTTGGCCCTACAATACAGAATATAGATAATTTGCAAGGCCCATTGTAATCTCTCAACCTATCACATTCCATTACCTGTGTTGTGTGTGTCTTATCTGTTATGTTTTATTTAATTTGTTGCATTAAAGAATAATTTTACTTTGAATAAAATATCAGTTTTCATTCCTTAGGCACAATTTTATTTCCCCTCGATAAGACAGACTTTTTGAAGTTTGGACCCCCACCCCTTAATGTACAAGTTATCGAGAGTTGACTCTGTGTATATGTCAATATATACTCACATTTTTCGTGGGGGGGGGCTCCGCCCCCAAAACGCCGGTGAGGACTTTAAAGTTGCTCTGCCATTTTGAATTTTTTCTGGAGTTAAAAATTATATTTTTTAACTTTTTGGAATTTTCCCGTTGGTTACAGGTTAGAAGCTTTTATTTTGCCAAATTTCAAGTTTCTAGCTCATCTGGACATGGGTAAAGATTGTCAGTGAGTGAGTCAGCCATGTGGCTTTATAGTAGCATAATGTAATAAAAAAAACTACCCCTCTTTTTCTCTATATATATGAGAGGGGGAATATTTATTTTATTATTCCTGAAAATATAAACAGAATTTAAAGCTATTTCATTTCCTGGGAAAATTTGGGACTTTTAAAATGAAAATATATGAGCCCATTGAAACCCTACCCTTGTGCTTCTAATCTATCCCTTGATTGAAGTTAGGGAAATTAATGAATAAAGACTGATGGAACTAAGTCTTTTTATAAGCCTGTTTCCATTTCAAGATATAATGATTATGTTAGCACAAAAAAAAATCTTTCTTAGAGCTTTGTTCATTGAGAATAAATAACTTTATATATATGATTTTAGTTATAGAAAAGGTTCTTCAACCATTAAAAATTACATTGTTCTTGCAAAACTAAGCTAATTGCTAACTCATAAAACAGTTTCTCTTTTAAGTTTCATAATCATTAAGTAGGATACATGATTGTCCTTGATTGATTAATTTGAATTAATAGTCTGGCAAACAAGCGTGTTATTTGTTTTAAAGTTAATTTTATGTACATAAATTTAAGCAAAGTAATATAAATCAACATTGTGTGAAGAAAATAATTGGATAAATGATGGGCACACTTTATTAGATCATATGAATTTCGATAAAGATCCATCAAAGTTTCTTGTTAAAAAAAAGATTTAAGCATGGGAGAGGTGGGCATGGATTCATCATTTATAATAAATAGTTTTAGCTCTGATATAAATACATTTAATTCCTGCACTAGGAAAAGTATGGGATTTAGTTGATACCATAAACATTTCAAATGGCCTTTCAATCAAATACAAGTTATGTTATTACAACATTACTAACTTTTTAACGAAGTGGAAATTGTATCGTAAAGATCTTTTTCAAAAATATAAATTTTACTTCCCTCTGTAGCATGAATGTAATTTTATTAGTGTGAATCTGAAAATAGCTTTTATCGAATAAAGCATGTATTCCACTAACTTAAAGTCTGTTCAGCTTAGGAATTGTTTTCTGAAAGGTCTTTTTTTTTTCTTACCAGAAATCTATTATATTGGTAGAAAAAAAGACCTTTCAGAGAGTAATTCCTACCGTGAATATGTTGTGTGTTTATGTCATTTTATTGTAAAGCATGGCTTTTACAAAATATGCAAATCATTCATGTAAAAAACTTTTATTTATTTTGTATGATTTTTTTTTTTCCAAAACTTCAAAATACACATACAAAAATGGTTATGTTTATTGTCCTCTTACACACTATTATAATATGTATTGTTTACATTTAAATAAATCATTTCATAGATCAACCTGTCATTTTTATTCATACACTCAAGTAATGATTCACAAAGTGATTGTAGTACATTTTCTAGTTTGTGTAAAAACAAATTCTCAATCAAAATATGTATTAACAAACTTTCTTTGTAATTTTTCTTAAGAACCATTTACATTTGTTTTAATTGCATCTATGCTAGTAATTTACCAAAATAGTGTTTGGCACTTTGTGGATTAGAAGAGCTTGAAATAAATTTTAAATATCAATTAAATCAAACTAATAATAATAATTAGTTGAGAATATGGTTAAATCTATGTTTTTATTCGCTTCACTTTATTTTATATATATTCTTTTCTTCTATGACGACATGTTTCAGTGAATTTTACACATCTTAAAGTCTTATCTGTATTAAAGATGGTCGATTTTACTTCATACAATTGAAAAGTTGTGAAAATTTTATCTAGTGGAGTTGATCATCTCACTAGATAAAATTTTCACAACTTTTATAATAGTATGAAGTAAAATTGATCATCTTTAATACAGATAAGACTTTAAGATGTGTAAAATTCACTGAAACATGTCATCATAGAAGAGAATATAATTACATTTTAAATGAGAATGGAATAAAAACGAAGATTTAACCATGTTATTAATTATCACTACTCCTTACAATGAGAGAACAAAAAATTGTCTGCAAATATGTTAGTTTAAAACCCTTAACATTTCATCATGTGGAAATTTAAAGCCGGCTTTCCCCTTCCTTCCAAAAATATTTTAGAATATAGTTGTATTTGTTAAAAATAACTAGATTTGTAATTTAATTTAGATTCAAGTTTGGTTCTCAAAATAATACTTTTAAAAAAATTTTGCCATTCATAAAGTGAAAACATTGATATATTGTTCCCAACTATGAACATGATTATGTTTCATACATTTAATATAAATTGAATAAATTAACACATTTATAAATGTACTAAATATATTTTCTTATAAATATTTTGGCATAGCTGCAGTTTATAACAAACAAAACTTTCACATAATACAATAAACAATATGGTTAAATAAATTAAGCTTTGATATATATTTTTTATTAAATTATTTGGATTCCTAAAATGAACTTTTAGATAAATAAAATAATTTGAGACGAATAAAAGCTATTTTAATCAGTTTTCAGTCGGGTTGGTAAATTAGAATGAAATGTCTATGTGAATTCATGATGGATGAGCAGATTTTGTTGTGAATACTATAATATTCCAAAAATTCAGTCTATTAGGGTTCAAAATATACAGATGTTTAAATATAACTCAACCAAAATTTAAATTTTTAAGTATTTGTACTTTAATAGTATTCTTAATTATAGTGAGCCCCTTTTCTTACCATGATCTTACTATACACTGGGAAAAAAGGCTTTTCATACACATTGCTTATAAAATCAATGTTGGCCTATAGGAATATCATACTTAAGTGGGAATAGACTTAATTATTTTAATCATACTCAGAAGGGGTGGGGGAATGAATTGCCACAGTTTCATTTAACAAATTATTACAAACCATCCTCAAAATTTACAATATTAGTTTGTTTAAACACATCAAGATACTGTACAGTGCAAGAGGCCCTTTGGTGATTACCAAACTAGCTTGCATTCAAGACCAAATATCATATACCAGGTAAGATGGTTAATTTCTGTGTAAGAAAATTATAGTTTTGACATTCATTTACAGCATGTGTAAAAAAAAGTTATAACACTTAGTCTTGTCAACCAGGGCTTGAAAAGTATGTTAATCTTTGATGTATTAGAAATTGGTTAACTTTCGGTTAGTAATATAGTTTAATGTTGAAATTTTACAAACATTCAATTTCAAATTATTGTTGCAGTTATTGGCTAAGTGTTCACAATCTTGTAGTAAATTTGTTTATGTCTTAACTTTTACCGAGAAAAAACCCTGTGGTGTTGCATTTATCCAGATTCCTTCTTTTATTATTATTATAGCATTATTGTAATTTCCTAAAGATTGAAAAATGACACCTGGACACGAGAATCGAACCCGTAATTGTTTAATCGAAGGTTCTTTTAAAATTCCAAAATAATTTTTAAGGTTTTTATTTGTAGAAAGGCCTTTTTTTATCGCCATACTAAATGCAATGCCCTTCTTGATGAAAATAAAATGTCAAAAAGGAAAAGGGTTAATTTTTTCTGTAATCAAAATTGTTAGGACAAGTGGAGCTTGAAAGTGATAATATTGAAAATCTATACAGTGTAATTATTCATGATGAGCCAATTAATTTAGATTAGTCAACATTTTTAGAACCAGATAGACCTTAGCCTACTTTCACAAATACATCAGAAGTTCACTTAATTACCACCATGATAAGCAGTATATGAAACAAACGTTACAAAAATATAGGTTTAAATAAGTAGTTGATAATTTTGTTTTAGCATTATGTCCTACTGTTAGATTTATATGCTTATATACTAATTATACTAATGGTTTTAGGGATTAGGAAGTGTACCCACATTAGTGTGGAGGGAGAGTGGGAAACCACTTTGGAAAAACTGAGATACGAAACCCGATCTTCTTATCATTGGCAGTCTAGTCTACTGTGAGAGTAGCATGGTAAATCACACGGCCACCAAAATGGGTTATCTGATAATTAAATAAAATAACACTATATATTAATATTGGCATTTTAGGTTGTCAGGTTTTCAATCAAGTTATTAATGGAAAATTTATCTTAAATTAAAAATATAAAACCAAAAGTTAGAAAATTACAACATTTTAGTGAAATCATATACTTATTTCTGCAGGATGATATCGTACCAAATGCTCTATACTTTGGTTTTATCTAACTTGTTTTCTAGAATATTTCTTTTTTGCCCACTTTATCTCAATGTCCATTTGAACTTTATGCATTTTTTAGCAATATGTCTTACTACCTGTTGGGGCTATACACCCTCTATGCATTTAAATCCCACTTGTGGGTCAGGCCTGAAAAAAATATAAGAAACCTACATTTCTGTGGATGGAAAGTGGGAAACTAATTATGAAAACCACCCTCAGTATCTAGTCAGGATTCAAATCCCAACCTACTTGTCACTGGAAAAACAGACTAGACGAACTTGATAGTCCATATGTTCAATGTGGGTATTTATTTTAACTTTGAAATTGTATTTATGAAATTATTGTCTGTGTTTATTTGGTGTGCATGCAGCTTATAAAGAATACTTGTTAAAAAATAGTCATACAAATTATTAAATATGGCCTAACCAAATCTATTGTTTAAAACACCTATCCGGCATTTCAGCATAATGATTATATTCCCAGATCTCCAATAAATCCACACTTACTATTAGCCGACTTCAACAGCTTACCCTTCTTTTTTCTTTTTTAGCATTGCACCTGACTACCATTTTGGGTTATACGCTTTTGAACTAATTATGCCAGTGGTTTCAGGGATTAAGGTTAGATTTAGGAAGTGTATCTGTATTTGCATGGAGGAAGGGTGGAAAACCATTATGGAAACACCATCATCATTACACCTGACCTATATTCGAACCTTGATCTTACCGTCATTGTCAGTCTAGTCTACTGCGAGAGTAGCGCTTTAGGCCATGCAGCCACCAAAGCAAGGTATTACCTTTCTTGCTGCCACAGTGTATGTTATGAACTAGCTGATCATCAAATTTGTTGTAGGTATACTTGATCCCTATAATTCCTATCTATCCCCTTTAAGTCTATCATCAGGTACCAGATTTAGTGTTTTTATGGCTTTATTTTTTAATCTCAATGCCTCCTTATATTCATTTTTCTATTAAACATAGCCACCCACTGTAATTAACTCTTCTATCTCCTCATTCAATAAAAATACATTTTCCTTTTTCTATGTTTACTTACAAAAGTGACTCAATTTTAACAACATTGCATTGGATGTCATACAGCTTAGTTGGTAAGGTGTCTGGCCGGGATGGATTCTCAAAACGACCTAAAACTTTCATTAGTAAAATTGGGGTTTCCCCTTTCATATTGAATAAATGACAGCCTGGGTCTTGTGCCTGTCATAGATTTAAGTTACTAGTTTATAAGTCATGTGCTGATATAATTTGGTACAGAATGTGCACATTAAATAAAATAACAATGATTTTCATTCGATTTATTTACACCCAATCCCTGTCAAAATCATTTTTGATCATGTATTTGTATAGTACACAATTTTCTGAGATAGGGTTTATGCATACAACTGGCCTCCCCTCTTCATAATGTTTAACAATCATAGCAATGCCTCGATTGTGAAACACATGGGTGTGATTACTTTAAGACTCATTCTTTAGCCCAGGGGTCGGCAACCAGTTGATCGCATGGCAATTTTCAGTCAATCGCGTAAGTTAGTCTATTTTGGCGTCTTATAAACTTTCGAATATATCAAACCCTTACACATTTTTTAGAGTGACCAAAATAACCTTTATCGGTCATAATTAATTCCCATTTTGATGGTGATTTTTCTAATAAGCAAATTCAAGTTGAAGATATATCAGAGCAAATTTTTACAATGATATTAACCGCAGATCCAAACTGTTTTTCATATCTTAGTTTTGTTTTAAAACTTTGGTGCTGTGGACCTGCTACTTTGACTATCTATGTAGTCTTTGGCTTTTAGTGAGGTGGTTTTGCTCTTACTGTATCTTCATTCAAAGTTTTGCCTGTACTGGCAAGAGAACAAAAACCTTTCAGCAATAGTGAGTTT
Source organism: Timema californicum (assembly GCA_902141385.1). Lineage (NCBI taxonomy): Eukaryota > Metazoa > Arthropoda > Insecta > Phasmatodea > Timematidae > Timema > Timema californicum. Next base: position 172,725 of record CABFOW010000108.1, on the reverse strand, counting down.
ATGAAGGAGTCCAATTAAGCCGCTGTAAAACATTTTTTTAGCATAGCATTTTTATGTAAAACTATTTTCTGAATTTAAAATAAATAATATTGACTGCTTTCGAGTCTGTCCAACTATCAGTGTGCACTATGACACATCTATTCAAGCTCACATATTTACTCAAACAAGCTAAAGAAGATGTAAAATTGTTTTATTTCCTACCAGTTTAAAGGTAGATGAATCAAATTATATGGTTGGCACAGCCCAACACCAAGGCATTTTCGTGAAAATGAACTTCAACAATTTTGTAAGTAGAGAGGGATTTGTGAAAATCTCAATAATAACTATAACAACTACACCAGCATATTATTTTGAAAAATTCAATAATTATATGCTTGGGAAAAATGAGCCAATTCAAAAATTAGAGAGCATAATTATAGATGGTGCTCTTGCATGGCGAAAACTATAATCCAATGCCAAATTTATTTAAAATTATTTTTATAGTTGTGATGAAGATAAATCTTAGCAAAATCATTATCTTTATCATCTCTATTCTTATGAATTAAAATATTAAAAGTAATTGTAGAGTTACTACACAATTTTATAATAGTTATAAGAAAAGTAAATTGTTTAATTTGAAAATATACATTTTACTTATTTTAAATTTCTTATAGATAGGTGGGGACTTGAGTATTGAGGAAAGATTGAATTTAAAGAATAAATCTAAGAGTTGTAGTTTTTTAAAAAAAAATCATCCCAAAAGGTTGCCAACCCCTGCTCTAACCTAACTTTTTATACCTTGGTTTTTAAATAGTCTCCTACCTAATTCGCTATTGCCTCGATCATCCTGTTTAGCTTTAGCAGCACTAAAGTGTGTGGTATTCTTTAAAGAACCATCTCAAAATATATATGTGCTGGTTTTGTTTGTTTCATATTCTATTTGAATACATTTTGGGGATTCATGTAAAGATGCAGACATAGATACCATAAAATTGTCAGTAAAAAGATCCTGAAATATTAAACTTTTATTTTAGATTTAAGTAGGCCTATACCTTACATGTTAAAATCCCTATTAAGATCAATATCAATAGGCTTGTACAACTTTTTAACTTTGTGCAATAGTTTCAAAAACTTTCACAAATCTTTTCAAATTATTTAGATTTTCTATATAGCTGAACAGTAAATATTTTAAATGTATTAACAAAATAAAGCCAATAAAATATAAAACTAAAGTATATATATTAATAATATAGGTTATTTTGAATTTTAAGATTATTGCCAAATCAAGCTCAAGTATCCAGTTTCATCTACTCCCAGTTGGCTATATCCTACATTAAATTTTGAGTAAAATAATCACAAAATACAAACCTTCAATATCTAGAAATATATGATTCATTAAATTAGGTAGTTGAAACTTTTTCATGCAAAATCAGGGCGATGAATTTTGAGTCATGGAGTTGGTAAAAATATATAGAAACTTCATTTTTATTTTATAATTTAATTTTTTGGGGCAATATTTGTAATTTGGATTGACAAATTTATTTAAATATAAATTCACAATGCCAGAGATTACCATTAAGTCATCTGTATTGAAGCAATTTAAAGCAGTAAATTTGTTATTATTACTAACTAGTATTTATTGGCAATTTATGAAAAATAGTAGAAAAATAGAGTCAGAGTCAAAAGATTGGTGTAGGTACCGACCCCTCAGCCATGGCAAAAATAGTATAGGCCCCTAATGAATTAGCTGGATAGGTACATTTCCCATAATAATTTAAAAAAATGACCTATTCTAGTCACATAGTTAATTGAGTAATAGTATTATTATATTTTTTATTATTATTATTATTAGCACCGTGTCTTACTACCCATTCGGGTTATATGCATTTACGCTAATGTGTAATGGTAGGGTGATTGCGAGATGAAATGGAGGACCTACAGTTTAACGTGGTACCTGAATCACGGTGGAGGTCTGGCATTCCCCACATTCACAAGTTGTGATTAATACATGTCTTTCAGAGGTGAAGGAAGGGTTTAGCAATCGGATAAATCTGCAAGAGTAATAGTAAAATACCTTTCTACCTAGAGATAAAACTGTCCCATATGAAAGACTTGCTTACTCATTCAATGCAGCATAAAAAATGATTAAGTAAATTGGACATAGTTGTTTAAATTCTATAAAACAAGTACCCAACCTAATAAAATAGTAGTGGCTATGTTAATAAGAGCCTTTATTTCACAAGTGGAAGTTAATTATGCCACAAACACCTCTTATAAAAAAAAAGAACAAATTAATTGGAAAAATAAACATCTGTCCCAAATTAAATAATTTAGTTAGGCTGTGACCATTTTTTCTACAATATCTAACCGACATTTGGAATAGATCTGGCCATTACCATAGCCAAAACCATAATGTAAGATATGAAAAATTCATAACAATTGTAAAAGTAGGGTTATTCTCTCTCATTCCCCTATATAACAATATGTTCCAAGCATCTTATTCAACTTGCCCTATTGTACGGCTGACAACTAGCCGTCTGTATAAAATGCTTACATAAATAGCTAGCAGGAATACCACAAACAAATCGTCCAAGAAACCAAGGAGTCCAAACATAGCTTCAGGAATAAAGTCTAATGGAGATAACAGATATACTAGACCTGCCAAAAAACACATTATTATCCTTATTCTAAACATAACCATTATACCACCAACAGAAAAAAATTCGTTGCATAAATGTCTCATTAAAGTTGGCCAGTCTCGTATGTAGTCTAATAAAGATCTTGGCTGTCCTGAATAGTTTCTATTATACTGGTGTACCAACGATTGAAGGTCATTCCTCATTTCAACTATATTGGGCTCATTACAAGCCAATTCATCTTGTGTAAAACAAATAAATAACATTGAAATCTGCTGTCTGCATAATGGACAAGTCATGATGCGGGCTAAAAAGTGGGACCGATTAAAATATTCTCTGAGACATGATCCACAAAAAATGTGTCCGCAGTTAGTTTCTAAAGGAAGTGTATGCTCAATTAAGCAAATTGGGCATCGATCCGAATTATAGGTTCTAATAGGATCCATCATGGCTTCTTGGGCAAATTGTTGATTTGAATTTCTTGCATTCACTCCAGAAAATGGGTTAGAAAAACCTCTAAAGCCAATTCGTTCAAAATGTCTTAAACCATTACCTAAAACTAAATAAACAAAAACGATCAAAATTGAAAAGTAGATTAAGAAAGTCACTAGCACTTCATTTCCAATGCCAAATATAAAAGTATCGCTCATTTTTGAAATAGCTTTTAGACATAGAACTAAATGTTCTTTTAATATTTCTAGACGACCAATGTTATCATTTGACTTTTCACTTTGAAGGACTGCATTAGAAGTGTTGCCAATATGACCAAATAAAACTTTTATTACATCGACTACGAAATAGAGAATTGGTCTTTAGTTAGACCTTAAATTGAATAGTTTAATTAATCCACATAGGAGCTCTGCTATATTCCATATTATGTCAAGGCTCATTTATAGATAGCTAACTATTTATCCTTCAAACACATTTACGAGCTGTGTGTATCCACATTTATATTAACACAGTTTTAAGTTGTCTCAACACAATTCACAATTTTCTTTGATGGGGGGGGGAGGGTTAAAACAAGTACAAAATTTAACATAGGTAGCTAATCAATAACTATAAAAAGAAGCATTTGATATTTATATTAACTTTTTGTCTTCTTTGAAGGTTTATTTGCTATTCATAAAATACTTATTTTTCTCATGAGAGCCATCTTAATGGACCCAGGAATAACCGAACCTCTTTTAAATGAATAATTTCCTTTCAGGCTTGGGAGCTAATATACACTACAAATTAGATATATCTACCATACTAAGGCGTTTGAGAGAAGGGCGTACCAAACACCTCTCGCCTTTTTATTCACAATGTTATAATTACTTACTTCCAAAAGGCATTATTAAAGGTTTTCAAAAATAGTACCTAATAAAAAGTAGAAGTTATTCTTGATCAAATAAACAGTGCTATAATTTCAAGTGAAGCCATACAATTAGTCTGGACAGTTGTTACCATCCCCCAACCCTCTTTTTTTTTCATTACTGCACAACCAACAATTATTATCGTTTATATTTCTGTTAATTCCAGCACTCTCTTTCGCCCATCAGATAATGATAATACATATATACTGGTAAGTATTAGTTCACAGCAAAAGTTAGAATCAATCTTTCCTATTATTTTATGTTAGTAGGCCTACTTCTTTACATTAATGTAAGCTTTTTTTTTTAAAAAAAAATGTAAATAAATTACTTATTTCACATTACTCAATAAATTTATTCATTTTTACTACCTAGTTTATATCTCCAAACATAAATTAATATTATCTTGAATCTAACAACTTTTTGCCACTATTGTAGTTCCTAAACTCTTTTTATTATAACAATTAGTAATACAAATTTTAAAATCTCATTACGTACCTTATATTGTCATTTAAATTATTCATTAAAAAATGTTTCTTAATAAATGTGTAAAACTAATAATAAAATAAATTTCATCACTTACCTTAAATTGATATTTAATTAATAATGTATAAAATTCACAATTCTCCAGTGAACTAATGCTCTTTTGATCATGTAAAAACTATAGACTAAAAAAAACTTTTATTTGAGGGAGGTGGGAAGTGTTTAAAACTTATTCCCATCCAATCACTCAAGCTAGAACATGGGGTGGCCGACCTTTTTCTCTGGCCTGCCAATATTTATGCTAGTTATCTTGAGCATGCACTCCATCCCAAAATATTTACTCCAACCTTATCCTAACAACTACTACTGTTAAAAATAATATAACAATGTACCTGTTAATCCTATTAAAACATACCCTAATTTATAGACTTTTGAATGCGGTAGGGAGAGATTCAGGATATTTATATCTATTTTAGGTACCACTAACATATTTAATATAAATACTGTATTAATAAAAACAAACCCATAGTCTATATATGCAACACTTCTGTTGGAAAGAAATAATTGCATGTGTCCCAAATACACAATCCAGAAATAATTTAAAACAGGTTGTAGAAACAACATGGATAACAAAGTGGTATAAAAGTTACATATAACATAATAATTGTATGTTTTATTAAATGATATTAACAATATTAGAAAAACAACAAAATACAAGAAGAAAGAAATAACAACTAGTCTTTAGTAAGAAAAATTTAAATCGACATAATCAAAAGCTATTTTCGGTTCTTACATCTTCGGTATGGTATTTATTGTTTATTTTTCATCAATGTTTTATTTGGATGTCAAGAATTAACTTTAGGAATGCCAATTTTAACTAGTGGCTCACGTGCAGTGGGCTGGTTACCCCTGCTCTAAGCTATATGCCTAGTATCTTATCAAGAGTTTTATAAAATTACTTGCACCTAAAACCTCAATTATATTTTATAACACATTAAAATAATCACCTTTGTGATCTAGTTGTCAGAGTTCCCGGCTACAGATCTAGAGGTACCCTGAGTTCGATCCCTGGTGCTTACAGATTTTTTCATGAAACATTGAGTCTGGAACTGAGTGAAACTCAGCTTCGTGAGGACCCATGAGGAGCTGCTTGAATAAAAAGTAATGGTTCCAGTTTTGAAAACTGAGATTAATGGTTGGAGGTTTACTTGTGCTGACCACATGAAAACCTCTATCCACAGAAGTTGACACTTAAGCACGAGAAGACGGCAGCCCCTTGGTCGGTATTGATCACTTGTAGGCTAATACCATGAATTTTATTTCTATTTTAATAAATTTGAGGTGATTAGCGTGCACTTTCAGAACCAACTGATTATATCAGAACAAAAGAATTTCTATGCGAGAAAACGAAAGGGCCTACTAATTTTGCTGGAAAAGTTATTTTCACATACCTTCCTGTTCTTTAACATGCCACAATTGAGATCGGACCTAAGGCTTTTATTACCCTCCAAGAAAGTTGTGCTACAGATTTTTATCACTCAAGAAAAATCTGTCAACCCCCACTGGGTTTGATTCCATGAACATCAGGTTCTGAGGAGAGCATTTTACCCCAATACCACTGAGGATGACAACACCATAGAGTTTTAAAAAAAATACTATTACCTTAAGAGGATTTTTTTTATTATTATGATTTTTTATGATCTTGCAATCTCTGCTGGGGGAATTTCACCATGAGTCACTGCAGATACCCCTAAAAACTAAATCTCTGGGTATAGGTGTGGAATGCAATAGGTTGACTTTCCCATGGTAGGGGAAGGACGGGCATAACGGCCAGGTGGGTTTGTAAGGCTGTACAGTGCTGCTATCCTACGGTAAACGCGTGAATGTTACCCTTACAGTCCCCTTAGTTGTATTGAGTCACAATAAGAAGAAAGATGTGCGTTATCAGAAGTTATTTCAATTTTTGTGTTTTCCATACCCTCTGATTTAAGGTAAGTCCTCAGCAAAACAAGCTAGATTTTTGAAACATAGTTGTTTTAAAAGAGTGGTAACTTGGCTACAAAATTCAATATTAAGAAATAGTTCATCGCTGTTGATGTCTGACAACAAACTTTTGTTAATGGTATCTGGATGTGCAGAACAGCCATTAGGGAGTTAATATGCCCGCCGCTTGGCCATTATGCCTGTCTGCTCTATTTCTCCTTGTTTTTAATACAATTATATTATAATTATAATTAATACAAATATAATTTGGTGATAAACGATTATTTGTAGCACTTCATGTTACCTAATATTGTATTAAACGTAAAAAAAAAATTGATTCTAATAGAATAGTTTTAAATTTCATAATTTTTTTATGGTTGTTTTAACTATATTTTAATTTAGTTTTGTTTTAGGAGCGATGGTCTACAATTATAAGCGCAAGGGAGAAAGGCAATCATGGGATTCGGGTAACATGCTAAAAGCAATAGAGGCAGTGAAGGATGGCATGGCTTTCTTAACTGCTGCAACCACATATAATGTTCCTAGGAATACTTTTAAGAGGAGTGTTGAACTAAAATATGCGTGCTACAGGCAACAAAAAGGAATTTGGAGGTTTTAAATCCTTATTTACTAGGGAACAAGAACAAGAAATCTACAACCATCTACTAATGTTGGAGACGAGATTTTTGGGTATGACTATTAAGGATCTGCAAAGCACAGCATTTGAACTTGCTGAGAAGAACAACCTTCCCCATAAGTTTAATAAAATATCAGGATGGCTGGAAAAGGTTGGATCACTAGTTTCCAGAAACGCCATCCATAGTTAACGATAAGGTCACTTGAGCCAACTTCTTCAGCAAGACCTAATGGATTTAACAGGGTTGCCATTAAGACATTTTTTGACATCCTGATCGAGGAAAGAGGCAAACACTATTACCCAGACCATCGAATGGGCTCATTGCAGTCCAGTCTAAAAGCTCAAAAGTTATATCTTTAAGGGGTAGACGATAGGTTTGGTCTCTCACCTCAGCCAAAAGAGGGGTTTTGTCTTCTTTGGTAATGTGTATGTCAGCTGGGGTCATCTACATTCCCCCGGGTTTGGATGAAGGCTGAATTGACGGATGGAGTTCCTACTAGGACTGCATTTACTTGCCACCCTACTGGATGGATGCAGACAGAGATTTTTTGTACAATGGTTTATGCATCTTCTAATGCATGCTAAACCCACAGAAGATGATCCAGTATTGTTGATATTAGATGGGCATAGCACTCGTACTAAAAACATTGAGTTCATTAGAATGGCCAGGGCTAATCATACAGCTGTGGTGTGCATACCACCTCACTGCAGCCATAAACTGCAGCCCTTGGACGTTTCTTTCATGGGGCCCCTGAACACTTTTTACGTTCAAGCAATTAAACAATTTTTAAGGAACAACCCCGGGTGAACAGTGACGCAATTTCAGGTGATTCGTCTTTTTGGGAAAGCCTACATGAAGGCTGCTGTTCCACTCAATGCAGTGAATGGATTTACCAAATGTGGCATTGAACCACTCAATGAACACATTTTCTCAGAAAAATACTTTGCTGCAGCAGAAGTAACGGAAATACCACTTCCATCAGCTGCTATGGCATCAGCAGTAAATGCTAGAGAGCCACCACACACCGACAGGACTGCCGCTCCTTCATTGCAAGCTGGATTGTCGAGCAGTAATACCTCCTGCCTAGATACAACTTATGATCCACAACCGGAGTCATCATTTTACATCCACCCTGAGGATGTTTCGCCTGTGCCTCGTGTATCTGAAGCAAAACATAAAAGCAATGCGCGGAAGAAAGGTTATGCAACTTTGTTGTGAGGAAGTTCTTATAAAAATGATCTGTTAGCTGAAAAAGCTGGCGAGGAAGAAAAGAAAAAGCTATGAAATAGAAAAAAACTGAAGAAAAAAAGAATGTTAAGACTATTAGTAAAAATCCGAAGAAAAAAGCTAAGAAATCCCGGGTCAACACCGGTAAAAAAAACCTGTTTGAAGGCATCGATGATGACTACGATTCATAATGTTTATATTGTTGTGAAAATTTTTCAGCTTCAACTTCCAATGAGCATTGGCTCAAGTGCCAAGGATGTGGTTTCTAGGCCCATGAACTGTGTGCTGGTGTCGGGGAAGAGGACAATGAGTATTTATGCGAAACTTGTAGCTAAACTCACTAAAAATGACTTTCCTTTTTAAAAAAAACCTTTTTTATAATAGGTATTTTTGAAAAGAAAAAAAAAACACATTTTGTATTCAACATGTTTAAAATTATATATTTTTACTTCAATTAAGTCAACATTTCCTTAGAATAAATTTTTTCTAATTTAAAACCCGTTTTCTCAATTTCTTTACCACTTTTCAGCTATGTGGGCATAATGACCACTTAGGTACTTTTGAAAAATTGATTATTTAGGTACTTTCCCTTTTTCCAACCACAACAAAAAAATTCTTAAATGTACTAGAGTGGTTGATATGTATATTCTATGATTTTGAAGTTTCTGTATCGCTTGAAAGTCAGTTAAAAACTTCAGAAAACCTTAGCCTGGCCATTATGCCCACCTTTTCCCTATATAACAAGTTTTCTAGGAAAATAATAACAAGAACATTTTTTGTTTGATTTTATACATATTTAAGAAAATGGTCTCCAAACCACACTCCAAAAAAATTATTTTCGCATACAATTTCTCATAAACTAAGATAAATAATACTTTTTTTTTTTCAAATCTAATACACTAGGTACTCTTTGGAATTTTAGCTCCAACGCATCTTTTGTAATTCACTGATATTCTTCATTTTCCACTCTTTAGACACCCTGCCATTGTCAAATACCTTAATTCAGTGGATACCAACTTATTGGGCTATGCTTTCCAAGTTCAAATTCCATAATGGAAAAAAAAATCATTGGTGAAATTGGGTCTTTCCCTTTCCCAGTAATGAATTAATGTGTGGGAAACTAGATGTGATTTTTTTTCCACCACATGAGTTAAAATCTCATTACGCTATGTGTTTGGGCATGAAGTGCTACTCGTTTGTCAGGGTCGATATGGTTGGCAGAAAAACAATTACCAATATTTGTGGTCTGAGTGTTCCTGTGGTGAGGCCAATGTATTCAGCAATGCAGTAGTTACAATGCAACCAAACCATTTACCTCATTACACCATTCTGAATGAATTCTAGCAGGAACCAATGCAACCCATTCTTAGTTCAGAAAGTTCTAACTTTTAAACTACCAACTTTATTTGAAATCCCAATTACACTCTTAACATGTATCAAAAGATTATTACAATTAGCCTACGTGCAACACTTTATATTTATCTATATTCAAAAGGTTTACAGGCAGTGCATTTGTGTGCAATGCCTGCTTCTTAATAAACTTTTCAGCAGCTTCATTGTTCTTCCTAATCTTCACAATTTCAAAGAGTTTATCATCTGTAGGAGAAAAAAATATTTTTTTAATGCAATAATTTGTTAGGTGATCAGCAACAAAAACATAGGTGTGAACCTTAACACACAAAATAAAATAAAATTACATATTAATTAAGAGCCTACTTCAGTAAATGTAATAAGATAAGTAGATAGGCCCCAATTACCTGAATAGTTTCAGTAATGCAAATGATAAATGAAGTAGTTATTGGGTAAATAATTTCACTATATATATTATTATGGATAATTTTTGTTAAAACAACAATTTTTTAAACTGGTACTTACCTACTAATATTTTGAATTTATTTAACCATAAAATCATATTTAAACATTTGTCAAAATAATTACAAATAATCAAAGCTTAATTAGTAGCATATCAAGCATTTTTTTAAATAACAACTTCGCACAGGATTCAACCTAAAAAGTCTACACATTTATCATAATGATCAAGTGTTATCTGGCCTGAGGGTCTTGAACAAACTAGACTGTCCAACTACTTTCAACCTGTGATGACTGAAACCTCATTTGATTTACCTCGGTTTCTATTAAACTTCACCCAATGTATTTGTAAGAAAGAGAAGAGGGTGCTAGGAAGTTAGTCCTTATCTAACACAAATCTACCAAATCTATTATGTCACTCATTTTACCAATCCCTTAAAACTTCCCAGTAGGGTAGAAAACCATGCCTGAATAGAAAAGGGAAAAGTGAGAAGATTGAAAGTATATACTATTGTGTGACTGGGTAACCAATTGAATTTTAGGCCCCCTCTACTCGATGTGGCCAAACTAAGCTATTAATACTTTAGCAAAGAGAGAAGATACTTTTTAATTCAAATGTATATTCTCCAGAACTCCATTTCCATAGCATAATTATAGTTGAGGCACTACACCCAGCCACACTTGCTTATTAAACACCAGTCTAAATTATAAAATAGTCCTGTCCTAAATTAACCCTATTTCAGATCATTAATAGTTTGTATATCTCAGTCTTGAGCACTTTTTAAAAATACCATAAATACAATACAGGGCATTAGCAAAATTAATAAGTTGAGAGACTCAAGTTTGAATTCCGGTCGATGAAAAAACTGGCAAGGTACCACACTCTATTCACTCTAAAAGGTGGCACTTTCCACTATTGTGCAGCTTTTAAAAAAATGTATGATTTAAGTCAAAATTAAAATCTATCAAATTTATTTTTAAAAAATAATTGTTTGTTGCTCTTGACAAATGCTATTTTGTTTGTAATGTCTGTTATGTCATAAACAACAAAGATAACACTTTTTTAGTAAATTAAATATAATTAAGATAATATGTGATCCCTTACAATTTAATAATTGTATAAATGGCGGCAATAGCCAACTACCGAGTCGAGGGTGGCTGTGTTATCTGATAGCTCATGATCTTAATAAATCACACATTTGTAGCCGACGATTTCCGCACATCCACTATAAAATCTGCCTTAAAATATGAATGAAATGACCCTGGGCACGGGACAATTCCTGGATAACTCAGTGGTTAGAGCATTGACGTACTAGGCCAAAAGTTCAGGGTTCGATTCCCGTGTACAGGTGTCATTTTTCTATTTTAAAAATAAATTAAATACAATAATATATTTTGTCCTTTTTTATGATTCTGTTACATAATATGTTAGACAATATGTCTGTAAAGTTCCTTTTACTGATTTTAAAATTGTTGTATCAAGTCAAGGTCTTTGTATTAAATATTATTATTTTTAGATCTTTGTGAATCTGGAATCTCTCTAATGTCATAGAATTCGAGGGAATCTAGGATTCGAGCATCCCATTTCTAATTTTAAGTAACATCCTAAATAAACCAAGTCCAGAGAAGAGACAATATTTTTGTACCTGCAATTAGGAGCCACTTCAGTTTTAATCGTACTTGAGGCAGGATGTTCAAATTGGGAGGCTGATCAAAGAGAGAAACCTCCTTTAGTGGTAGAACACATTGTCCCAGACACTTGTTTTGACCGATCCTTACTCTGTCTTTTACTATAAATAAGATCGCTCCTGAACTTTGCTGTTCTGGTTTAACTAAACTGAAAATGTAAACATACTGTGAATTAATAAAGGACTTTGGTCCTAAGTACAGGCTTACATTAAAGTGATTGCAGCTGTTATAGTTGATCACAAGCAATAATTGATATAATGAGGTCCGACAGCTTAGCTCAGTCAGTAGCATGTCTTATCTACTGAGCTAAGGGTCCTGGGTTCGATTCCTAGTATGGCCGAAAAATTTATCATTGGTGAAGTGTGATTTTCCCTTTTCACAGTGACGAATCAACGACCGGGGGCTGGATGTTGGGTCTTTTCTATATTTAAGTTAGTTTATCAGTTGGTTCAGAAATTGCATGTTAAATACTATCTCAAATAAATTATATAATTATTATATAAATTATGTAATATATCTCTATAAGGAAAATCTTTTTTCACTTTATGAGGTAGGCTTAATTGTATTATATTTGGAAGAACATGCACAGGGAAGGTGGATATAAACATATAAAAGGAATGAACACAATATGGCTTTTACAGTGAAAAGAAGAACACATCAAATTTTTCATTGCTGCCATTGGACAAAGAGGTAATGGCTGCCTCTTGAAGAAAATCAATCATTACCACCCAATCCACTGACCTAGGTTTCATTCTATCAGAACTCATCAGGAGGGAGTGTCAAACATGCAATGCAACTTCCTAAAATTATTATTATCATTATTATTATTACTAGCACCACGTATAAGTAGCCATTTGAGATTAAATGGAGGACCTACAGTTTAACGTGGGATTCTAATCATGATGGAGGACCGGCATTCCACACATTTACAAGTTGTGATTAATACACGTATTGTCAGAGGTGAAGGAAGGGTTTGGAAATAAGATAAATCTGTGTCAGGACCAAGGATTGAACCCCGGACCTCCAGTACAGAAATCCGACAACTTACCCCTAGAATGCCAGGTCACCAACTTCCTAAAAGAGGAAACCAAAAAACTAAAGGGAGAAAATGAAAATGTGTAAAGAATGATAGAACATTTAGATAGGAACATGTAAAAGAAATAACATAATGGACTGTGTTTGTCCTTTATGTTATTTTACATGAAGTTGCGTTACGCATTTCACACTCCCTCCTAATGAGTTCCAATAGGAAGAAAACTAGGACAGGAATTGGGCGGTAATGATCAATTTTCTCTAAGAGGCAGCCATTACCTCTTTGTCCGATGTCAGCAATGAAAAATGTGATATGTGTTCTCCTTTTCATTGTAAAAGCCATATTGTTTTCGTTCCTTTCATACATTTCTATCCGCCTTTCCTGTACCTTCTTACAAATATAATATTATATAATGATTAGGTACTCTAGTACTATTGTTAATTTGATGATAATCATGATATGAATTTCTGAGACGATAGTTTTTTTATATTGAAAAGTTTGTCTAATATCTCAGAGACGCTCTTAAAATAATTTAATGTAAACAGAATTAATATAATGTATAGTTGTTTAAACTGATATCTTATGCCTTACACATGAAATGTTTCATTGAACAATGGAAATAATGATCCAGAATGTGTTTTTGTTTGGAATTTTGTAGCATTCTTGAACAAAGGCTTTGGAATAAGGTACACTTTCACATATGGAGCACAGTTTTCTGGAACAAAAATATGTCATACTGATTGAAATCTGGCTTTGGTTTATAACACTTTGCTATATATTTTTGTATTATGGGCTAAGTACTAATAGTTGATTTTGTTATTGAAATATTTGCGCATTTAAAACTATGTAAGTGGCTAATATTTCATAATATTTCTTAGAGTTGGATTGAATCTACTATTTTACAAATCCAAATCTCTAATTCAAATCTCCAATTTAGCTTCAAATCTTGAATATCAAATCTGAATATAAGAAAAAATTATGAACATAAGAGGAAATAGAAGTATAATAGATTAGGTTTTATTAAAGTACAGTTAATTTTAAGGGTTTGGGTATGAGCGACAATAAAACATATTACTTGTTTCATTTATAGGTTTAAGGTTATGAGCACTGAGGATCTTCAAGGTCATCTTTTGCTTGATGATGAACACATGAACAGCAAGACTGCCCATCTTGGGGCCATCCAAGTCTTGTTGGCTAACCAAGTGACGTGTTATCAGAGTCCAGGTGTCTGTAGCGTGCATGTCAAGGTGTTGTAACAATTGCTTCAACTGTTCAGGAGTTTCTCTATCAAAGCGGTCATCGGCTCTATCAAGAAACTCCATGAAGTCTTGAACACGCCTCAGCAAACAGATATAGTAATGCTCGGGCAGCTGTTTGTTCTAAAATACATTCAAGGTTTTTATTGCAAGACACTTTGGAGCTTAAACTAATAAAAATATTTCCAATTCCAGAACTGGCTACCTACAAGCGAGTTTACTGTTATTTGACAGCTTAGATTTCCAAACTTAGCCTAGTTGTGTATTCTTCCCAAAATAACAGTGTTTAGGACGTTGCCTACTTGTGGTCAAGATAGTATTTCTCATGTTAGTGAATTTACATATTATTCAGTAAGTTTTAAAGATAAAACGTTGAAACAAAAACCACAAATTCTTAAATAATTCTAAAAATAGTAATACAGTGACTCAAAATTATTATTTTTATCTAGAAGTGTTTTTTTTTGTAAATATTTTTTTTATAAATCATCTACAACTCAGAATATTTGGCTTGGTTATGAAAATAGTCTGTAGGTATCTTTCTACTGGGATGTAGATCAAAAAATTCTGTGGTAGCATAATATGTCTATCTAGAATAGGAAATAAGAAAAAGTTAATCGTATAAAGACAGTAAATGTTTTCAAAGCGCAAAATAAATAGTACAGTGACTCTGTAAACTCGTCAAAGGAAGAGGGGAAATGTTATCAGAAGATAAACAAGAGGCCTTGAGGGGTGAACTGTTCATGTTCTTCCCTCTCTTTCTATTTTGTACATTGGTGTTTAAGTGCGAAAAAGTTTAGACTGCTTAGGTGTGCTAAATTAAGATGCAACCTGCTTCACAAAATAATTTCAAAATCTCCAAATAGGCAATGTTGTTCAGTCTCTCTAAGAAAAATTCTAAGTCTTAATGATAAGTTATTATTTTTTTCCATCCAACATACAATAACTAGGCACTCTTACTTTTTGGGTGACACCAATTAAAATACTGTGACACACTAAAAACACAATATTTTGATATCACAGTGATCTAAGTTAAATTAAACAATTTTGGTATAAGTGTGAATGTGAATTCAACTCTCCCATGTTTCAATCCCACATTATCAGTACCTTTTTGTTTTAGCACTAACATGGAACCTATTAATTTTTTTTTCAATCTAACCTTGCTGTGTTTGAGTATTTGTTGTGATATTTGTATCAGTTGATCCAATGTAAGATCAATCAAGTCAAAATAAATTTCTTTGGAGTTTTTGGCCAATCTGCCAAATAACATCATAAAACATTGATCCAAAAACTTGAATTCCTTGTTTGTGCTGTCATATTTTTGTAAGAAGTCAGCAATAGCTGGACTTATCTGAAAACATATTAACTTTATAAGAGTTTACTATAGCAAAATCCAAACAAAAGTAAAATAATTCATTGTCTCAACACAGTTTTTAGAACTTAACATTAATAAATACCTTTGGTACTGTACACAATATAGTTTTAGGATTACTCCTATATATAGTTTATTGAAAATAAAATAAGATGGTGCAGCCAAGAGGTGAGTAATGAGATTAGTATTTACTAGAACCAAACTGACTTAAAAATCAAAGCCGGTGCCAGATTTTAACCTTGAAAATGGGGCATTGTGAGTAAACCATACCCTAACAGCTAGCTTTGCCTCTGTACCCAACAATGTACTACTATAGACAGGTGACCATCACGCCTCTTGTAGCATGCTATCATGTAAACAAAATAAAGGCAGTCTATTTGCAGGATGGATATACCAGATGACAGCACACAATGAACCCCAATTTATATGAAAAACAAACTCAAAATAGTTTTCAGAACTATCTCAATTTCCAAAACTGTATTCATATATGGCTTGGAAAGCTCTAAAGCTGAACACGTATTTATTAATATTTTATCATTTATCCCCTCCAACACAATAAAAAAGAACTTTCACTAATGAATAAATATTTATAAGAGTTACTACTAGTAGTGTACCTCTCCCTTCATACTTCAATCATGGTAAATCATGGCCTCTGGTAAAATATAAGTGGAGTATTTCAACACCATATATAATATATATAAAGAAATGTAGAAATATTTTATCGTTTTTTAAAATGAATGTTAAAAGTATGATTTCGGGTTTACATAAATTAAATTTTTATTAGATCAATACATTGTAATGTATCCCATAAACATAAGATCCAACCCAAATAAATCAAACCTATTAAAACAACAAGATTGAACAAAACCTAATACATTTAAAGACATGAATATTAAAATTAGAACCCTCTTTTATCAAATTTGCTGACAAATTAGTTTAACTTTACCTTTTCTATAATCTTGTGCAGAAGTGGTAGGATATTTCTCTTTACATCTTTGGCCGAGTCTATAAATATTGATAAAATTTCTTTCTTACATTGCTCCGGTGTTACTTCAGATTTTGTCATTGTATTTAAAGGGTATTTGAAATTATTTTGGCCTGAAATAAAATATATATTTAGGATTGGGAAACTCTAACTTTAATGTTAATGAGCAATTACGTACAATAATTTAAATTGTATATTAGTTCTGATTAAATGCATACACAAATTATTAGATCACCAATAAAAATAACTACTTTGAATAGTTAGAGGTGTGTCCATAATGTTTGAATTTTGTATTTTTTTGTGGGAAAAATACTGTATTTTCTCAAATTCACAATTCATACTTCTAAAACACATTGCAAGTGTTCTTCCACAATACTTTAATTGAAACATAATAAAGTTTAACATGTTTACTAAAGTTTTATGGCTTTGGGAGAAAAACTTCAATAAGGACGGTAAATTGGTTGATATAAAAATGAAAATAACATACTTGAGCTATAAATTGTAAATTTTAGAAATCACAGCAATTTTCCCACCAAATATAAATACAATTTTAATGTTATAATTAAAATAAAAAATTAAAGTTGCAGCCTTAAATTATGTAATGGAGACTAGTAGTCAGCACAACCCAAAATGATGATGAGTGTTTGAGAAGAAACCATATCGAAACAGTTTTCATTTTTTTCACTGTGCCTTACTACCTGTTTAGGTCATCTGTATATATGATAATTACTCTATTTGGGTAAGAAGGAGAAGGGAAGCATTTTACAGGTAATCCACCAGCATTTGCAAGGAAGGAGAGTGGGAAACCATTTAGGTAAAACCACACTCAGAAGACCTGACCGGGATTCAAACCCCAATCTCACCATCAACAGCAGATCAGTCTATCACAAGAGTGATGCCTTAGACTATTCGGCCACTGAAACGGGTATCAATATAGTTAATATTATAATTTGTTAGTGATTGAAGAACCCTGAAAAATTATGGCAGTCACATATTTTTGAGTAGCCTCAAGCAATAACGATCTATATATGGGGAAAAAAATGTAGTGCTAAAAATACCAGAATTAAAAATATACATTCTTATGGAAGTACATAAAATTTCTATTCAACACACTGATAAATATTTACAAGTAGTTTTAAGAAAGTCAGATATTAAATGTGCATCTGACATTTAATAAATGATGAAAGATATGAAAAAATTGATTTCATCTCATTAAATTCTGATTTATATGAGAATCTCTTATTATTATATATTGTCTTTCTTCTTTATGTTGTCTATGTAATTTTATTTTATAATAAATTGCGTCTTCCAAAAAATCATGTTTTATTTGACAGCCCTTTCTTGTATTTAAATTATTAATGCATCCCTTCATCCAAAAAAATTTGTCAATCCTGATGTTGACTATGAATGACATTATTTATAGCCAAAAATATATCCGACGATTTCTGCACGTCCATCATAGTCTCTGTCTTAAAATATGAGTGAAGAATGACCCTGGGCATGGGACAATTCCTGGATAGCTCAGTGGTTAGAGCATTGGTGTATTAAGCCAAATGTCCCGGGTTTGATTCCCGTATCCAGATGTCATTTTTCAATTTTCAAAAATATAGTGCTGTTCACAAGTAATGTGAATGTAATCTTTTATTTCTGTATATATAAATTATTAATTCATTGCATTACATTAGAAGTCTCAAATACATATTAATTCTGTATAATTTATGTATGAAAAAAGAAGGTCAGTTTGGTAAGAGGAGTGCCTTACCATTTTTATTGCAGATATTCTTGTCAGATCCACCAATATTAACATTAGTCACTAAATTGCAATCTCTTATATTTTCTAAAGACAAACATATTTTGGTGACATAAATGTTACTGTAACATTTGGCTATTTCATGAAATGGCAATTTATTGTAAAATATCAGTAGCTCCTTAATACTGATATTAATGTTGTTCAATGCTGTAGAGACCTGCAAGGAATAAGGAACAATGTAGCTTGGGTGTTGTTAATGTGGAAAAAACAACTTACATCTATGTGTGCCTAGACATTTGGTGTATACGTAACAAACGTAAGACACATGAGATAAAATATACTGGTAGTGCTTTTGGAAGGCTATAAAAACATGAAGAGGTATTTAAATTGTTATCAACATCTAACTAATAATACATTTTTAAATATTCTTAATAGTTTGAGAAGACACACTAAGTTAATACAAAATGAATCATTAAAGATTGCTACCAATTATGTCAAACATATTTACTTATATTAAACTTATTCAGAAGTCAACTTAAGATAACACATTACTCACTTTTTGTATACCTTCATATTTGTCAGTAGAAAGATGTTGGTTTTCAAGTATTCTTTGAGCTTTTTGACCCATGAGGGACCCATAGAATTTAAAACACGTACAAATATCCTAGAGAGGAAAATATTATTTATAAATAAGCAATCATAACAATTTATATGCTTTGAGTTTTAAATATTTTTTAAAATCCATCTATCTGTATGCAATATTCGTTTTTATTAGTTTTATATGAATCTAACAAAAATTAATCTATGAACCTCATTGAGCCAGCACTAACTATATCTTAAGGGTGTTGGTGGTTCAGTGTCCACAAATATTCACAATATTTATCCATGAAATATTTGGTAAGTGGGAAATATATAATATGTAATGGATCTGTGACTTCATAAAATAAAGATTATGATGAGAGTGAATTCTTTGTTCAAAATATCTTATCAAGAAATGTATTTTTACTCTATAAGGATAGTCACAAAACAGTTTCTTATCACCTTCCATCACCATACAACCTGCCTTTATGAACTGCTAGAACCAAACCAGGTGGTCACAACTCCTGAGACAACGCAGGCAAGAAACTTTCAAGTAAGACCTTTTTGAACATTCAACAGCATTTTGGTATCTTCTACTAGCTTTTCCAGCCTAGCTGCGCTGAGACCACCTACAATGTTCTACAGTGATTGTATATTTCTGTTAGTTCTGGCCGTGAGGATCACAGCCACATCATACATTCCTTTATCTTGTGGTGCCCCTTATCCGCCCTCCCCCCTTTATTATGATTTTGCTGTCTTCCATCTTTGGGGAAAAAGTGTATATATGTAGGTGTATTGAACATAAGACCATTCTTAGCGAGATATTCTCGATGAGCTGGCATGTTAGCAATACTTAAATTAATAAAGAAAAATCCTACTTTTCAGTGTAAATAATTCTCTTGTATTTTCTAAATTGTGATTCAGCCAGAGTTTTATTTAAATATTGTATGGGGAACAAACAGTTTGAAATATTAGATGGCATTATATTATTTTGTTTATTAGCTCAGCTTGGATTAAAAATATAGCATTGGCTTTATAAAATATTGGGAAGGTCAATCTTTTTGGACCTTAAAGTGAATGTTCCATTTTTTAAATATGATTAAACTAAGTTGTTTTGCTCAGAGTTATTGTATATTTTATTGTTATATTTGTAGATTTCTTTAAATATCCAGTGGGTTTACTATTTTGGCACTTTTGAGGTTCTTTTGTGAGGGCTTCTATGAATATTTCTGGCTATTTATTAAATTGCATATCTATACTTTGTAGACTATTTCTTCAAAGGTATTAAGAAATGTATAATGTGAAAAATTACTTGGAATTTTTTGAGGTGCAAAAACTTAAGAGTGTTAAATAGTAAACACTGACTTTAATATTTGAGCACCAGTATTCACTAAATGAGTAATGTTCATGCAAGGAGCTTGATTAAATAATATGAAAGACCAATATTTTGTATTAGCCTACTAGCTTTCAGGTATAATATAGATACATTTCATGAAATTAAACTTCTTAGATAATTGAATGATCAGCCTTCATTTTAAGAATAATTATAACTTTTGATATTAGTGATTTCTTGTGACTTGAGTTTAATTTTCTTTTAATTTTTGTTGTTAAAGTTAAATTTGACTTTCCTAGGTAGCTGGGCTACATTCTGTAATGCTCCCCCTTTTTCCAGTTTTGCATTTATTTGGGAAACAGTCCCGTTTAAAGAAAATACCCTTGTCCTGACTGTCCACTCTGCAATGTTATGTATCTTGTATTGATAAAATGTTGTTAGTATGCTATTCTTTTGTTCTCTTTATTGGGGATGGGGTGCTTCAAATAAACATGTGTGGTAATGCACAGTAAATGAACATGAACAAGAGGAATTGATGGAGAAATTGGGCGCCCCACTACAGTAGCAGTTATGAAAGATGCTTAAATAATTAAAGAAATAAAATAAACTAATGCTTTGCAGATGAGGTTTACAGTTTCACAGCTTTAGAATGACTGCCAGATAGTATGCGTTTATTTTTATTTATTTATTTGAGGTATTTAACGTGCACTTTCTGAACCGACTAAATATATCAGCACACGAGAATTTCTATTAGATAGAGCAAAAGGGTCTACCAATTTTGCCAGGAAAGGTTTTTCACATACATTCCAGGGTTCTTTAACATGCCACAGTAAAAATGGGACCGACGGATTTACTTCTCCACCAAAGGAAGATGTGCTATGTATTTATATTGCTAAAGAAAAATTCATCAACCCAGACTAGATTTAAACACACCAACACCAGGTTCTGATGCTAGCATTTTACCCCAAGACCACCTAGGTCGCCCAGTATTCCTTTATTGTGTTGATAAGGAAAATATAGTTTATTTGTGCAACAGAAACTGAACACATTAAGAAAAGTAAAGTTGACATTTCATAATCATCATCAAGTAGCATGCTTATTAAATTGTAAACTATTTGTGTGTGTTACAAGTATGGTCAATTCAAGCACAAAGGTGTAATTTTCAATAAATGCCAACATTAAGAATTAAAAAATGTTGCTCATTTTGAAACTATTAATCAAGGGGTCATAGTCAGGAGGGGGGGGGTTGTTAATGAACAAAAGATATAAGACTTTATTTATGGTTCAAACAATATCAAAATTAAGGCACAAGTACAAATAAAAAAGCACTTCAGAGAGCTTTTAGAGATGTTTAATATTCAGATTTTTTCTAGCCTTCGGCAGTAATGGTGTTGTGTTGCTATAAAGACACTTCAGATAGCTTCTAGAGGTGTTTATTATTTAGAATTTTGTCTAGCCTTCGGCAGCTATGGTGTTTATGTTGCAATAAAAATAATCACTTCAAATAGCTTCTAAAGGTGTTTAATATTTAGAATTTTTCCTTGCATTCAGCAGTTAAGGAGTTATATTACTATAAAAACACTTTAGAGAACTTCTATAGGTGTTTAAATATATAGATTTGTCCTAGCCTTCGGCAGTTAGGGAGCTATGTTGCCATAAAAAAAAACACTTTAGGGAGCTTCCAGAGGGGTTTAATATTTATAATTTGTTTTAGCGTCCTGCATTTAGGGGGTTATGTTGCCATAAAAACACTTCAGATAGCTTTTAGAACTGTTCATCATTTAGAAATGTTTATAGTCTCTGGCGATTGGGGAATGTGCCTACGANNNNCCCCTGCAATTATTGGCTGGCTACGGCCTTGTTGTTAATTGTATGATACAACAAATAAATTTAGTCATAATACATATTTTGTGATCTCACTTGTTATTCACCTGAATTATTTTTTCTCCATCTTGCTTGTTGTACTTGCTCCACTCAATACCTGATATCTGTAAATAAATAAAAAGTCAATAATGATAGAATAATATTTCTGAATATATCAATGTTTAAAATCTACTGTCATATTATTAAAAATACTATTTTTCTTTCAATAAAACACAAGTTCCTCTAACACCAACTTTATTTTATTTTATAGTCAACAATTCCATTAGCTCAAATTGTGGTTTGTGTTGACACAGCCAGTCTCTAAATGAGAACAATACATACTAGAGGGTTTGAATGCTACAATTATGATGATACCATTAACGTTATTCACTTAAAATACCTCACAGTAAGTGTTGATAGGTTGGAATATATGGTGGGAGTGTTTATTGCACTCACAAGTTACAGTATCAAATTATAGTAATTTGACTAATAGCAGAAAGAGACCTGCATTAGTGGTTGCTACAGCTAATCCATAGCTATCGTGATAGATTGGATTGCTGGGGAAGATTAAGGTTTGAATTCCAGTCGGATGTACTAAAGGATTTTTTCCCCACGCTACCTCCATGCAATTGTGGGTAAATTTTATATACAATTGTATCTTTCTGATACCTATTCCATTAGCTTAATTAATGTATAACCCAAATAAGTACTAATAAGACTCTGTGGGGGTGGGGAGGGGGGGAGAAGTTACAGCATGCAGGATACCAGCCATCGCCACACTGGAGTATGAGTCTTCACCAACTCTCTTCTGACAAGAGTCATAGTCTCCTCCCTCGGCTGCACCACAATATTAGTGTACTATTATCTCCAGTGTAGTGCACACAGCTACCTGACATTAGACTAAACAATACACCTGGTTACCATTGACGGGGAGGTCAGAGTTTGGAACCATCCAGGTCAGTGCACCTGAAGGTTTCCCCAAATTTGCTTCCTGTTAATTTTAGTGCATTTTCTATATAACTACCCTACACATTCCTAATCCTTAAATTAAGCAATAATTAACCTTTATGCAGTTCATACTAGTTAAAGTAAATCTCAAAGTATATTAACGAGTAATCTTAATATTAAGGTAATATTAAGGTTAGCAATGAGTTTTGTGCATTTTAAAATTGTGATAAGACAGTGTATTTAAAAAAAAATTACACACATATTTGTTTGTGGCTAACATTAATAAAGTTAACAATCTTATTATTATTTAATCAGCATTTATAGATAGTGTCAAAAGTGAGAGCCCCATCTTAAGACAAGAATGAGGTTCCTTTTATAAATACATTAAATAACTACTTTAAATAAATTAAAGAGGTAAAAACGATCAAATAATTATAGAGTAGCTATGACTAACTATACTGTCGGCATTAATTAGGTGGTTAATAGGACTTTTCCTGTTGTAAAAGGTTTGATTTAGGAGCTGTCCTAAGTGAGCAAGCAAACACGTGAGGCACTAACTGAATCAATGGTCCTGTGTGGGTGAATACAAGAAGCAAGTGACGAAAGTTCAAATCATTTGCAATGATGTTATCGTCGAAGAAACGTGAACTTAATTGATCACTACTAAACAACAAAAAGACATATGAAAAGATCTCAAGTAAATATTTTCTAGTTGGAAAGGGAATCTTACGTTGAATTTCACCAACTATATGAATACAAAATACAATGAACATTAAAAAATGAAAGGGGAGTAATAATTCTCATTCTTCCATACACCTTCATATTTATACATCTAATAAGGTTTTAACTCCACATTTTCAATGTAGAAATAATGAATTTATAATTTTGAAAAAAATAGATTTAGTTACTTCAACACTTTCAAAGAGCTGGGACTAATTTCTAACCTCAAGCGATCAGCTATAGTAGTTTTTATTTTTTATATCCCAAAGCATACATATGCTTTTTACTTCACTGATTCACCTAATCCTGACATTTTAATCACCAAATTATGTGTAATTTAACCCAATCAAAATACCTACAATAAACACTTCCCGTGGATGTTAGAACATAAGTTGTGAAGACAAACACTACTTTTGTCTGAGTGCTCTGAGTATTAGTTTGAGGTCTTACCACTTAAAGTTCGCGCGAAAATCTCAAAATGTTTGATCGCATCAACCACTTGGAATTTGGTAGCGTCGCTCATCAAATCACTTCTCCTTTATGTAGGACACTTCTATGTCAACAGTCTATTTTATATTTTCTCTTTGCATCGCTTCACCCACGTCGTTCGTTTTCATTCATTTACGTAGGACAGCGCCTTGAATACAGACCAGATGAACTTAAAAGTTGTTTCTCATCCTCCCAGACATGTGTAGTTGAAGTTCCTCAAATATTCGGTATCATCTTCCCGTTCCCTTAGTTATTTTTTTGCACCGCGTCTTACCACCCATTTGTATTATACGGCTATGCACTAATTACAATACTGTGTTGGGCTTAGGAAGGTTGAATTTATAGGAAATGTACCTGCATTTGCAAGGAGGGAGAGTGGAAAACCATTCAGGAAAACTACCCTAATACACCCAACCAGGATCAAACCCTGATCTCTCTGTCTTTGGTGGTCTAGTCTATTGTGAGAGTACGCCTTAGACCATGTGGCTACTGAAGCAGATTTCCCTTAAATTGGATGGTATGTGCCTATTGTTAGTAATATTATTAAAACTAAAGCAGTTATAACTAAGTTATGACTTAACTTTTCGTGTGTTTTGAAACTTACCTTGTAAACCATGATGAGCAAGTCTTGGAGAGAAGCGCTGTAACTCACACTTGGATGAGCCACATATAACAAGTCATCAATAAATATAGTTTTCTCCACCATTTGCATCAGTTCACTGAGCCAGCCAATCTCCCCAGGATGGTAGTGGCGAGATCGTTTCAATGTTTTAACATCTTGGAGCTTGATAGAATCTCCTTTCTTGATGAAAGACATCCTCCCAGCTAGGTGATGACAGTACTAACAATTGCTTCTCATTTTACTGTCTGCTATCATATGGAATGGATTTCATAGCAAAATACAATACAGTACATATAAGTACAAAGAAATATTAGATTTAGTAAATTGTCACAAACTAAATCACTTTTTTGTTAATAAACTTAATATTTTGTATTCTAATAATAATTCAAAATTGTATTTTGCTCAGGTGATTTTTTTTTATCTTATATCATGTTTATGTCTTGATGGCTTGATTAATTATTCCTGAGTAGATTAAAAAAACTACCACAACAGATTAAAAAGAATATTTACTGCAAAACTGTTTTATTACCTATGTGGCAGGACTAATGTCTCTCGATACATTAACTATATTTAACTACTTTTTTTATCTTCCTTCACACTTTTAAAATTTAATTGCTTTATAAATGAGAGAGGTCAGATTAGTTTTTAGACGTTTCAAAATGAGTATATTTGTTTAATACTTTCGAATGTAAACACAACTTTTATATTTACATGTTTTAGATTTTTAAAGCTATTCATACACTAACAACTTAGCTCAATATTTGCATTTACAAGGTATATTTCCACTTTTATGAAGGTAGACTAATTTTATAAATGGAAAAAGGTATGCTAAGAGGGATAGGAACAAATTGTATGTCTCTCTTTATAACTGAATAACTATATCTCATAAAAGGAAACAAGTTTGTGTTTATAGTTAACATTTCATGTTGGTGGATGAAAAAAAAAGGTGGCTTATTGTACTAGAACGCTTACAATATAACTAAACACATTATTATTAATTTATTTTATTAATCATACTAACTCATTAAAATAATATCTTGAATACACAATATTCATTATCCAATATAAAATAATAGTGTATTTTTCACAAATTCCTCAGCTTTTGATAGTTTTGTTTATTATTTCCTAACACAATATTCATAGTAAATGCCTACAAGCAAGGCGATAGTCAATCAATAATTTCAGGGGAGGTGGGAGGGGGCACATCCCCCAATCACCGGAGGCTAGAAAAGATTATAAATGATGAACAGTTATAGAAGCTATCTGAAGTGTTTTATGGTAACATAGCCCCTAACTGCTGTAGGCTGGGAAAAATTGACATATTTAAACAACTCTAGAAAGTATCTGAAGTATTTTTTATGGTAACATAGCCCCCTGGGAGATTAGGACAAATTCTGAATATTAAATACTTTCAGAAGCTCTTTAAAGTGGTTTTTAACAGAAACATAGCCCCCTAACTGCCAGAGACTAGGAAAAATCTATATATTTAAACACCTCTTGATGCTCTCTAAAGTATTTTTTTATAGTAACATAGCCCCCAAACTTCTGAATGCAAGGAAAAATTCTGGATATTAAACACCTCTATAAAATATCTGAAGCGTTTTTTTTAAATGGAAATATAACACTATAACTGCCGAAGGCTAAATAAAATTCTAGATATTCAAAACATCTAGAAACGCTCTGAAGCCCTTTTTATGGTTACACGGCCCCTAGTTTGTACTTGTTCCTTAATGTTGATATTGTTTGAACCATAAATAAAGCCATATATATTTCGTTCATAAAATTTCGGTGGGGGAGAGGGGGTTGAACCCCCCTCCCCCAAAAACAAAAATCCTGACTACGGCCTTGCCTACAAGGCACAAGTAATAAACACATTTTCAAACACTCAACAAGATGATGATTATAAGTGAGCAACCTCTCAAAATACAGTTGTTGAATAAAACAACAGAGAAGAACTACTTGCTTCGATGGCCGCATAGTCTAAGGTGTCACTCTCACAATAGACTAGACTGCTGATCACAGAAAGATTATGATTCGATCCAGATCAGGTGTACTAAGTAAGGGAGGTTTTACCCGACTGGTTTTCCACTCTCTCTCTATGTAAATGTAGATACATTTCCTTTAAATTCAACCTTTCTCAAGCTCAACCCATTAGCGTAATTAGTACATAAGCATATAGCCTGAATGAGTAGTAAGATGCAGTGTTAAAAAAACTATATTACTATGATTTTAAAAGTCTGTATTTGTTAAAGATGATTAACAGAATCATATTATTAATACAGTATTTATTTTCTTATAATCACACTGTTGATGTATTCCCATTTTGTTTTAAATCCATTGTTTTAACTGTGATAGTTTTTTTAACAAATTGAACACCACACCCAAGCTAAGCTCGGGCTAGCGTAAGTATCTATTGTTACCATGCCCAAGCTACACCTGGATTCTTTTTTAAATGTTTACATACGCAATGGCCTTAGATACGCTCAGGTATAGTGTTTTGTAAATGTTTCCCAAGACTGTATTAGTTCATTAAAAATGAATAGGTGGCAGCATTAGATGGTTTTGTAAAAACTGCAATGTGGCATGTGTGTGAAAAATTGTTTTGTTCTCTACCACACTAAGGCAAATTGTTAGGCCTAAATGTAATTTTTTTCATTTAATTTGTAATTTATTTATGATAATTTTTTCTATTTTATGTAACAAAATTTGTACAAATCTTTTGTTTTTAAAATTTTATTGTCTATTAAATTTGAAAAAAAAAAAGTTTAATATATAAAACCTAGCACACAAAGATTTTTTTTAAAATTCTTTTTCTATAAAATAAAATAAAGTTCATACAAAATTTGAAAGATAATAAATGGCCCTATAATAAACACACAAAAAAATAAAAATATTTGATGTCAAAAAGCATTCTCACAGAAAAAATTCAAAATATCATAAATTTGGCCAGTATCTGACGGTTCATCATATGATTTCATGCCCGTGTGCAATGTGTTAAGGTTTATCAAACACATTTAAACAATTGTTTGTTATGTTTTCCAAGTATAGGTCTGTTTAAAAGGGCATTCCGTAGTATAATAAGTTCATCTAATGTAGGTCTTTGCGAATCTAGACTTTACAATTTTGAATAAAGTCTAAATCTCGGCCGACTCAAATCAAAGATGAATTGAGTCTCGTGCATAAAAAAAATAGTCATGTCTGGATTGAATCTCATGCTCAAATTTGATTTAATTAGTTAAATCCAAATTAAATAATAGTTAAACCACATTCTTAAAAAAATTTGATCAAATATTTTATTTTAAAAGGTCAAAACCAAATAAAATAATTTACTAAAGTTTCTGAATCCAACCCAATAATAAAATATTTAAAAGAATGTTAGTTAACATTGTAAACACATCTTACATTATTTAAAACATTTTTAATCAACAGCAGTAGTCTCAAAATGTGAAAAATTAAATAAAAATATGTTCTTTTTTAAACGTAGTTTAAATGTTGATTAATATTTACTAAAAGGTGTGTGTAGCTACTTTTTAAAATACAAAATATACACTGTCACAAACAACTGTCGCCCACATGATTGCTTTATGACATGAAACTCAAATTCATTTCTCTGTTCATTCCACCACGCAAATGGTTTACGGTCTAATTATATTAAATGGATATATTTGAATTTTGAGCTAAGCCCATCAAATCTAAATGCAGGATTTAATTTGATTCAAAATTTAAAATTGAATCAAAATCATCCAATTTTAAGAATCAAAATTTCAAATCAAATCCAAATCTTACTAAGATTTGGATTCAAAATTTCACACAGGCTTTATTAATGTTGTATATCTACTAAATAAAATTATATGCAAGAAGTTATCTGATAGGAAAACTGTATATAAGTATGAAATTTATAGTTATGTAAAAGTTATTTTTGTCTTTCCTTGATACATTTTGAAAATCAAGTTTAGAAGAAGTGTTCATAAGTAATCAATTAATTTGTACAAAATAATATTTAGTGTGGTTTATTTTATATTAAAATTAGCTTGAGAGCTTTATTGAACTGAACTGCTCTATACTAAGAAAAGTAATGTAGAAATGCTCTATCTTTTATAAGCACTGGCTTAACAGATTTTTTTTGATCTTATCTAGAACATGCTTTATCAAGAAATAAATAAATAAAATAAACAAATAAATGTGTAACTTTTTTTTCTAGCTCTTTGCCAGGTTTATTTGAATTTCTTAGAACAAGGGTGCACATACAGGTTGTGCTAATGATTTACAATATGTAGTAAATGCACCTTACAATCTACTTATTTAGTATTCAGCTTTTTATTTTTCAGACAAATGTATGAAGAAATTATATGGAAATGTTTTGTATAACGTTACCACAAAAAATTACTTGATAATACTCGCCATGATTTACTGTAATATACAAGATGTGGCTACTAAATAAACGGACTCATTTTTTTGCCACTTACCTGAGGTCTCATCAACAACCAGCAGGGTCAGATATTTATCTTGTTATTTTTCCCCGCTACCTTCCAAATTTCAAGGTCGTGTGACAGACAGTTCAACGGTAGCCTTTGTTCTAAGTGGACCGTGGACCTGAGCTTCATAGGAATTATATTGAGTGTAAAAGGTGAACAGCGTGTCAACGTGAAGTTTCTTGTAAAACTTGGGAAATCCGCTACAGAAATGTACAATTTGTTAAAGGAAGTTTGGTGATCAGTGTTTATCTCGTACTCAAGTGTTTGGTTGGTTTGAAAAATTTAAGGAGAGGAGGAAACAGATCAAAGACGATCCGTGCCCTGGCCGTCCTCGCACATCAAAAACAGATGTTGGTATTGAAAAAGTTAGTGAAATCATTTGAGATAATTGACACCTTTGCATTAGAGCAATTGCTGGCTTAGTTAATATTGATAAGGAAACTGTTCTACAAATTTTACATGAAAATTCATCCATGAAAAAAGTTTGCTCTAAAATGGTGCCAAAACTGCTCATTCCTGGGCAAAAGTAAACTCGAATGAACATTTGTGCTGACATCCTTCCTTCATACCATCAAATATGATCCAAACTTTTTAGAAAATTTGATAAATTGTAACAAATCTTGGGTTTTTTAGTTCGACCCTGAAATTAAGCGCCAATTCATGCATTGGAAGAGTCCCAGTTCACCGATACAAAAGAAATCACGAATAAGCAAGTCCAAATTCAAAGCAATGATGATAGTTTCTTTTATATCCGAGGGATTGTTCACATTGATTGAGTACCTGAAGGTCATACTGTTAACCAGGTTTACTATAAGGAGGTTTTGACAACCCTTTGTGAAGGCCTGAAATGTGGAAGAACGGCTCCTGGATTCTTTATCAGGACAACGCACTAGTACATAAAGCACTGTCCATCCAGAGATTTTTGGTGAATCACAAGATTCCGGTGTTATAACATCCACCTTACCCCCCTGACCTAGCCCCATGTGACTTTTTTCTGTTCCTGAAGATCAAGTCTGCACTAAAAGGAACCCGTTTCGAGTCTGTTGATGCTGTGAAGGAAAAAGCAACAAAGCTCATGAACAGCCTTTCAGAAAAGGACCTGAAACATTGCTTCCAACAGTGGATGATTCGTATGGGGAGGAGTAGGGATCGGAGTAAAGGGACTACATCGATGGTGATAACATGTCCATTGAGTAATTTTGTAAATACAATTTTTTTAGAGCATCAGTCCAGTTATTTAATAGCCAAACCTCATACATTTTCTACATGCATTTTATACCATACATAATTTTATATTGGCAAATGTGTTATATAGTTATTGTAAAACAGTAAATGCAATTTACTTAATATATACTCGGTATCATATTTTAAAACATTATTAGATTTGAAGGTGCTTTAATACAAGTATAGGTATCAGAACATGGGACTGCACTTAAGAGTTAGCTTAAGATCATCTTGCTACTTTTGTGACATATGAAAATTATATATGTATCAACTAGTGTTTGCAATAGTCTCTCTTGGCCCTAATGACCTCACTGTGTTGACGGCCTCTAAACCTCAATAATAATAATAATAATAATCTCTCTTGAAAGTACCTAATCAGCTAAAAGGACTGATGACTTGGCCCTCTTGATCACCGACAGTGTTTATATTTGTCATACCTACTACTATTTATTTCTAGTTTTACCATGAAAATTAATCAAGTCAAGGTCTAAAAGCCTTTCTGACACTATAAGGAATTAAAATGTTTGATATAATGAATGGTAAAAATATTAAATCACAGCATTCTTGGGTACATTATGGTTATGTATCAATCAATATTAACACATTTTCTGGAATATGTTTAACTATTATAATTTCAAAGTTATGTTATATATCTAGTTTATCTAATATAATAAAATTAAGTTAGTTCATTAAAATAAAATTTGAAATAATTTTTTGCACTATGTACATTGTAACATGGAAATATGACACAAAAGCAGACCCTCAGTATTATGCCAGAATCAAGGTCAACTTAATGTTCATGTAACATGACAGGTCTCGTGTTTTTAAATGCTAGCCATCACAATGCAGTTAATTAATGTTCAAAATTAAAAGTTGTAGAGAGTAAAACTATTACATTACGTGAATGTTAAGTGAAGGGACCACATGTTCTAGCTAGCCAAACATGTTGCGAGCAAGGTCAACAGGGCTATTTAGCACTTAATTTGCTTTTTTATAATACGCAGACAACTTCTTAAGGTAAGCGTCCACTGGCCCACATTGCACAAATCATTTTTTTTAAATTCTTTACATTATTTTTAGTGAGACTACATCCACTGGTCCACGTCATATGCATCAGACATTGGAAATGCCAATGGAATTTCGTGAGGCAGATTAAAATCTGATGCGTGTGACCTGTACGGTGCATGCGATGAGGATCAGTGGACCATTCGCATTCAGAATACACAGCTTTATTCTCTCTCTCTTTGGTTTAACACCCACAGTGAAGTTATTGCATACGGCCTTAGGACAATGATGGTTATTGTTTGGAAATCTCTATGCTCCAAATTCAGTGGACGCAGTCAGACTAAATAAATACAATTCGTGCGATGCGGACCAGTGGACACATTTCACATTGCACAAATCATTTTTTTTAAATTCTTTACATTATTTTTAGTGAGACTACATCCACTGGTCCACGTCATATGCATCAGACATTGGAAATGCCAATGGAATTTCGTGAGGCAGATTAAAATCTGATGCGTGTGACCTGTACGGTGCATGCGATGAGGATCAGTGGACCATTCGCATTCAGAATACACAGCTTTATTCTCTCTCTCTTTGGTTTAACACCCACAGTGAAGTTATTGCATACGGCCTTAGGACAATGATGGTTATTGTTTGGAAATCTCTATGCTCCAAATTCAGTGGACGCAGTCAGACTAAATAAATACAATTCGTGCGATGCGGACCAGTGGACACATTTTCATTGATTATAATATAAAGGATTCAAAAGTGTGATGAGGACCAGTGGACGCGGTACACTAAATAAATCTGATTCTTGCAATGCAGACCAGTGGAGCTTGTCTTTAGACATAATTTGTCAGCATCTTGCAAACTCTAAAATGTCATAGACTCTGGTTACACTTTATTCTGTATATACATTAAGCTTCTATTACAAGTACTTGCAACCCTGAACTCTTGGGTTTCATTTTAGTCAACAATATGTTTTCTAACAGTCCAAATCCAGTGTCTCTGTTTTGCTCGAGTTGTTACATTACATTACATGAAACCTGATCACACACTTGTTTCTTTACACAAACAAAATGTTATGTGATGGTTAAGTGAACTTTTAAGTTGATAGTGATCCCGGAATTACTCTACATTAATTCCAAAATTTAAATCTAGAGCTGAACAGATCAAGAAATAGGAACTACCATTATCCAATGCCTAAACAAATCACAGAAATTTATAAAATGTTAATACATATTTTACAACCCCATTGAGCTGAGAATAAAAGATAACTAAATAGGTCAGTTATCTTGAACAAGAGATTAAGAAAATCTATTTTAATCTTGTTTACTTACTTTTGTGGTGTATATTTTATGAAAGATTATAATACTACATTTCTAATCTAATTCAAACTATGTACTAGAATATACATTTTATTATTTTGTACTAAGTTGATAAAATTAGTTTTGTTACCTCTTAAAAAATTACCTTTGAAATGATGGATAAATCTTAGTAAAATTAAGTGTAAACATAATTTCATGCAAGAAAGCTGAACTCACAAAAATTCTATGATCAAGCAACCCACTAGCATTTTAAATATATTAATTGATTTTCTTACAAATGGACATATGGAGCAACTTTTAGAAAATACAAATTTTTTGCGATCAATTATGATAGTATTTTATTACATTATTAGTGTTATTTAATAGGTATTGATAATATCTATACTGATCAAATGACTTGATGTATGAATAAAGTAGATCTCATAATTTTTCTAGCTGCCAGATGTCCATTTGTACAAAAAAATAATTGGGTTATAGTTAAATTGTAATATTACTGTCCAATATTTTCCAAGAAAATGTACAAAATTATATCACTTACCTATTTATTTCATGTATATTAATTATAATTAAATATAAGATATACATTTTTAGATCAATTTAATTATATACCACAATAAAAATCATTTTCAATGAACATAGTATACTCAGTTTTAAAAATAAATTCCTTTATACTTCTTTGTTTTGGTATTACTAGGGAGATGATAGGCGTATGTTTGCCTCA
The DNA here is from genome assembly GCA_902141385.1 of Timema californicum. Taxonomy (NCBI): domain Eukaryota; kingdom Metazoa; phylum Arthropoda; class Insecta; order Phasmatodea; family Timematidae; genus Timema; species Timema californicum. Next base: position 139,229 of record CABFOW010000108.1, on the reverse strand, counting down.
AATAAAAGACCTTAAAAATAGGGTGGAAACCTTGAATTCTTAAAGATATTCGAGATTCAAATCCCTAAAATATTTTTTTTCTTCCTATTTTTCAAGTGAGATTTGTTTTATAGTTCTAATACTGCTTTTCGTTGGTTCATAACCAATTATAATTATAGAATAGATTTAACAACCTACTCCCAGACCAGTAATTTAACACTTACCTATAACTTAATTGACTATAAGAAATAATTTTACAGTTATTATTTGTATTATTTATTATTATTTTAGATTTAGATTTTCTCTTATGTTCATGATTTTTTCCAAGTTTCGGGATTTGAGGGTAAATTGGAGATAAACATTCAAGATTCAGATTCATAAAATTGTGGATTCGATCCAACTCCACATACAACAAAGTTTTAAGATAGAATCAGTAATGGGTTGATTACAATATATCAATAGTTTCGGTTCTTGGTTCTAAATTAACTTTAATCACAAAAACCAATTAGCCTGCTTGGTCTCCACCAATAAAGGTGACATCACTATCAGCTAGTCATTTGTAAATAACCTATTTTAAAACTAAATAAAATGTTTATTGATCTTTCACTTTAATATTATAATTAATCAAGTCATTTCATTGAACCAAAATCGGTTCTTAAGCGAAGAAGTACTGAACCAACCAACCCATCACTAGAAAGGACGACCGCATATTATTTGACCAAGAATCAAATAGTTGGTCAGAAATATAACTTTTCATCTTAATGAATGTGAGAACTCCACTATGTACATCATTTGATCTTCATGCATATGCATGTGCATGCGCACACAAACAATAATGGCAAGCCCTAACTAAGCCTGTATAAAGTAAAAATGTCACTGGAGTTTATACATTTTCAAAGTTCTAAGCTTGACCAATAATAACTGCACATCTAGTTAAGCTTGCCATCTTCCAATGTAAACAAAGCATAATTATTAATATTAGATAGGCTAATTTAATGGTAAGAGGATGTAAAGTCATATATCACCCAATGTTTTCTATTTTACCTCTTTTACTTGTAGGTAGTGCTAATAATTTATAAAATAAACATTGATAGAAAACCGTTGCTAGCTAAAGTGAAATTGTATTTTGAACCATCAATGAAACATATTTGTTTAGTATGTAAGACAGCTAGAATGTATTGTCTAAGAATTACAATCTATATGCGAGTGTGTCTATTAGTTGAGAAAACTGAATAAGCAATGTTGTTTTAAGTGTTTATTAAATGTATTTTATAGTCTAACACAAACAGGCTATTAAATCATTACTATTAATATATTATAAGGTTTTTACAGTAGTGAAAATAGTTACACAACTTCTCAAAGCTTCATCAAAAACACAACAGTGAAATTCAACCAGAATGAAGGCATAGAAGCTATACATAAAAGCACAATGTTTCAGTCTCAAGAATTTTGAGCACCAATCAAGTAATTTTTTTACCTTTACTCAAGAGCCCATCTCACAGCTGATTAACTGTGATATAATACACATAGTAACATTTGAATTATAAATCACATATGAATGAGGTTTTCTGCCTTCTTCACTTGACATTAGCATAATAGAGATCAGTGATATGGTATTTTTAATTAATTTTGTTATATTTTTTTTTAATATGGTACAATGGTTTCAATGGTCTGAATTCCAGTTTTCTAATTAATATTTCATAAAACCGCACCTATAGTCCATTCACTACTAGAGTGGTAGTAAATGACAGCTAAGAGAATATTTTTATTTCAAACTATGGAAAATCACTAATGTTAACTAACCTATGTGTAAATTATTATTTTTTGGTAATACATTATTATCAATCAAAAGTATTAATAAACATGTCTTGTAATACTTGACTTATGATTACTGTGTAATCGGCTTTTTCTAAGCTTAACGAAATAACATAGTATATTAATAAAACTATGTTTTTTTTGTTTACTGGTTGTGGCAACAAAAGATATTAGAGCACATGAAAAGATAAACTAAAAAGTATTATATTCACACTTGTATCTTATTATTATTATTATTATTATTATTATTATTATTATATTTAGCACCACGTCTTACTACCCGTTCGGGTTATACGCTTTAAGTACTAATTACTCTAATGGATTAGGAATTGGGAAGGCGGAATTAGAGTAAGTGAACCCGCATTTGCGTGGAGGGAGGGTGGAAAACCATTTAGGGAAAACCACCCCCAGTTCACCCGACCGAGATTCGAACCTCGATCTCCCCGTCCTCAGTAGTCGAGCTCAACACGATAAGCGTGTTAGCCAACTACACCACCGAGGCGGGTTTGTATCTTGTTAAAAATTGCTACAAAATAAATGAATAAATGTGTTTTATAACTTAGAAAAAGAGTCATGCAAAATATTAGTTTCAAACTAAAATGTTTTTATTTTGTAAACACAACCACACATGGTTTGTATGACATTAACTTTCCTTGTTTTGTTTGGTTCGCCATATAGATTTATGAAGTGAACACAGAATTTTCGAAGTTCTCATTTGTAAATAATTTATAAGAGAAACACACAGGCAGCTTCCACGAAAAAGAAACATCCAAATGGTTATTGTTATGTGTTTCGATAACGTAAAACCCATTTTTAATACAATTAAAAACAAATTGTGTGTTGTGAAATTTTGATTGCAAAAGTGACAGTAGCTCAACACATGGTCTTACAGATCATATGGTTAGATGACTGAATAAATGAGAGTAAATTTGGTAACTTTTGCTGTCTGTTACGACCACTTCTGTGGTTAATGGCCTATAAATGTGATGAATGGTTTGAGGTGTATTACCTACCTAATGTATCATTCATTGTGAGACGAGCTCATAAAATCACAGAAAAACCAAGATTTTCAGCAACAGTGATTGTTGCATGCATTCATCACAACCATATATTGAGATGTTAGATATTATAACAGTCTTAAATTTTCAAAACTTTCGCTTTACAGATAACTCATTTAAACATTTTAACTTATTAAGTTATAACTAGGGTTGGGCAATTAAAGGATTGCGACATCATGATAATTTATATTGTCTGTGTTAAACTAGTACTCACAATATATTGTGATTTAATTTTGTAGGTTTTCATGGTTCAGTGGAGAATAGAATAATGTGTCAAATGCATAGATCAGAACGACCTTATATTCAAAAAGTATACTGTTATACACACACAAGTAGACCTTCCAAAACCCTCCATTGGGGAAGGGTACAGGCATAGTAGCTTCAATACGTTGTATGACCCACCTCCCCAAGAAAATTTCTGGGTGCACCACTGGTTCTTTAAAATACTGAAAAAATTTGTCTCCAACTGGGTATGATTTTTCTCTCCCAAACTGTATGCCATATTTGTTTAGAACAAACAAAAGTAATGACAAGAGTATTCTTTGCGCTCATTCCAAAACATAGGAGTGTTTAATTCATCTGTGTCCAAAGCCTCGTGTTGGCATAATTACAGTTAGTCGAGAGATAAGAATGGAGTAACCACTCCTGCATTGTTCATGATATATTGTGGTGGAAAATATACGGTAGTAGACACTATACCACTCTAGACGACATAACAGGGTGGATGATATATTGTTCTAGACGCTATTGCCACATCTAAAATAATTATATTGGTATAATTATGTAAATATTAAACCATTATATCACCCAGCCCTAGTAATAATATCACTAAACCATACAATATAAATGTCTTATTACATTTTAAATTCTGGATTTTTATGTATATAGGCCTAACTATAGAACCAAGATTTGTACACCTGTAATCACACAAATCAATCAAATGTATACAAGAATAAATAATGATACGGTGTTTTGAATCAATGATTCCCTATGAATTCAGCAATTATAAAATTGTCTATAAAACATTTTTGTTTGATTAGCTATGACCAAATCTAACATATATTCTATATGCTAAGCACCAAATGTCCTTGGTAGCACAGCAAATCAACGAAAAGAATGTTATGAAAATGGCAACACAATCTCTTTCTCAGAAGAGACATGCACTTTTATGAAGTAGTTTTTTAATAAACTTAATTTTGTTAAGGGTAATTCTAAACCAATGTCACACTTTTATAGTAATTTAATGTAAATGATAAAAATATTGCAGGAAAGTAAGTTTTGCTAGTCAAAGTTCTACTAAAAAGTGAAAGTTAAATTTTATGATTGACTTGTTCTCAAATGTTTGGAGGCATAACGTTGCCTGACATTTAACAATATAGATTATAATTTTTATATCAATAAGAACATTTTAGATTAGCCACACTTTTTAGTGTCTACCCATTTAGACATAAAAACATGCATAAAACAAGACTCGGTAACTTAAAGAGATATTAAAATGTGAAACAGAGGTGTATATCTAAATTTGATAAGAATTTATGTTCTCCATTAAAGTTCTTCATGTGATTTCTTTGAGCCATCAACTTTCAAATCATACCACTTGTTATACACAAGTAAAGCAACATTTTTTGCACCAATAATACTCATTTCCATAGCACTCGCTGCCCATTCAATAGCATTTATGTGGTAAAGGTTTTCAAACAAAACAAATTGGTCCAATCTTGGATTAGCTTCATAATGAGGATAGGCCAACCAGTTTATAAAAGTTACTTCCTTAATCTCGCTGAACAATTCACTAAGAAATTGTGGCTGTAGTTGCGTCTGGGCAAATATCTTCCAAACATCTAGTTTATTAGCCTTATTGTTCGTTTTACTGGAGTAATCTACAGGGTTTTGCTTTCCAAGGGAATTAAACTGAAGACCAAGCTTTGTTGTTAAGACTCCATCTAACATATCTGATTCATCTTTAAAACCAAACCAAGTGTGATTTATTTTGCCATGAACCATTGTGCAAACAGTTCTGTGGTATTCCCCTGGAAAAGAAAAGTCCACAGGAAAGTCAGAAAACTCAATTCCTCTCCTTGTATCTTCTGTCAAGGGTGCAGCTACAATAACAATGTCATAATCTGAAGTGTTATTCTCTGTCTCTATATTATTATTAACTTCTCTATACAGAGTAGATTCAATCACAAAGCCACCAGTGCCATTAAGTAACTGTACTCTGGCTACCCGAGCTTTGTAAAGAGTGGCTTTGGAAGATTCTAGAAGACGCTCTGGCACTAAACGATTACCACCATGGACTGCCCACAATCCTCCACCTGCCCCAGCAACTGATACTGATCCTGAAATATAGTACAGAACTTTACTTACACCATATCATAGAGTAAGTTTTATGGAGAGTTAATTATAGTTTTTGTAGAGTCAAATATAAAAAAAATTATTGATGTATAAAGGTGTGTTAACACAATTCATTCATTAGTATCTTAACAAAAACATTCAATATATGCCTATATAGAAAAAATTTCATATGGGAAAATTAAACACTACAATAAAAGATTTTGAATATTAAAATTGGACATAATTTACAACTGAAAACTAAAGCTTTCTTTCCTGATAGAGTGAATTTTCTGTCAGATAAATTAATTCAAACCCACTTCTGTGGCTGCAGGGTCAAAGGTGCTACTCTCGCACTAGACTGCTGATCACGAGATTGTGATTCAATCTCGGTCAGGAGTACTGAGGGTGGTTTTTGCTAAATGGTTTACCACTTTCTCTCTCCATGCAAATATAGGTAAAATTCCTCTAAATTCAACCTACCTCAAGATGTGACGCTAAAAAAAATATTCAAATCCATAGGCGAAAGCTACATAGCACGACTTCTGCAATAGGATCCATGGATAAATAATAAAACTGATCTTGATGGCAGATACCATATTTGTATTATTTTTACATTATAATATTATGAAAATACTCAATTACCAACAAATTCATGGACACTGGCATTTTGACCATAGTTAGCCGTGAGGGTTGTGGTAACAAGCTCATCAATGATCCTGTCTGAAAAACCTTTTTCTGTTAACCCAAGCAAGGTTGTTGTTTTCATTTCTTCGACAAATTGTGGTGACATAGCGCCGATCAGTTCTTGTACTGTGTTGTATGCCACACCTTCTTTTTGTAGTTTGTAAATCCTGAAGGGAAGATACAATATATAAAATGTCTTTGACAGATTTAGTTATATTTTAAAATTTACTTGTGCTTCTTAACACCAATAGCTTCATAAAGAGGATTGATCAATAGTTATAGATATAGGACTCACCGGTCAGTGTGTGTGAATATCAACACAATTTAGAAAACACTCATCAAGTTTTAGTATTTTTATAAAAAAAATATATTCAAAACACATAAAATTATGCTCTATTTTAATGATGACTTAAACATTTAAACTTAGATTTTATCTTATATGATGCATATTTTTAAGACAACAATAATAGTCCGGTACAAATACTCATTATTAGGTAAGATGAGGGAAGAAAGAAATATCAAGCTTAAAATTGGTGTGTATGCAAAAATTATATTATGGAACACAAAACTGTTGAGTCCCACAAAATCCTAGTTGCGCTAAATCCGTTATGGCAGAAAATAGGCCACCATTTTGAATGTTTGCTTTTTCAATGTTAGTGGCTATATCAAAGGAGCTACAACGTTGTGGTTTGGACCAAAATGCATTTTATATTGTTGGTAGTATTATCATAGGAATGTTTATTGTTACATTATACCTAGTGGAAAAATAAACAAATATTTTCTGGAGCTGTTTTCTTTTATTATAAGAGATCGTTACAAAAAATGTTTGTTATCAAAGTTATTAATCACTAGAAATTAAGTATAAATATTAATATTTAGGAAAGTAATGGAGTGTGGGGAATGCATCACAAGCGAAAAAAAACAAATTCGGTTATGTCAATGGTTGGTCGAGAAGATTCTATTTGGCAACGATCAGGGCGTAGCACGTAATTTATAGTTAGGTTTTTTTATTGCCGAAGCTCGTCATAAATACAGAATAATGTTATCAAAATTGGGAACTGCACTACTAGCCAATGAATGATTCAACAAGAGGGTCGTTCTCAGCGAGTAGGAGGCGCATTGGTGGTCGTGGCTGTGCTTCAGCGGTGATGTCCTGCTTAGGTCCCCTCTTCAGGCTCTTCCATTGCACCCTAGCTTTCTTCACCAACTTGTCTTTTTCTGGTTGCTGCATACTACTCCACCACAAAGCCCCCTACTTCAGTAGTTGCGGACATACTATTGGTCATGGAACCACAGGTGCAGGATGCACTTGATTTGCTGGTGTTACACAATTGATACCCCCCATAGTGTAAAAGATACCGTGCCCATTTATTGTGCATACATTGTGGTCAGCGTTGTCAAAAACAAACTGCACAAATGCGCTTTCTCCCACGCTTGCTGGCACAAACACAGTAACAGATAACACATACTTTATAGTCTCTATGTAGCCTGCACTGACACCGATACTGGCGAGTATATCAATTAAGGTACGAGATTCAAATTTCCTGTGCAGTAAAACACCAACCTATAACACAAACACCCTCCTCGGTGGCGTAGTTGGCTAACGCACAAGTCGTGTTGAGCTCGACTGCTGAGGACGGGGAGATCGAGGTTCGAATCTCAATCGGGTGAACTTTTTTTTCCTAAATGGTTTTCCACTTTCCCTCCACGCAAATGCGGGTTCACTTTCCTCTAATTCAACCTTCCCAATTCCTAATCCATTAGCGTAATTAGTACTTAAAAGCATATAACCCGAACGGGTAGTAAGACGCGGTGCTAAATAATATAACACAAACACGAAACTCTTAAGTCTAGCTGCAGCAATGATCGTATTGGCAAATGCAATTTGTTTTTTGGGAGCACATAATCTTCCTTTTTTCGGCCTCATTACTTTACAAATAAATCTATGCAGATTTTATGGTATTATTTCGCATCCTACCTCAGCCATCACCTCAGTGATAAGGTATGTGTCGCCATTGTACCAGTGTGAGAAAATGTTCTCTTTGATAATAGTTGCAGCTGCTTTGAAAATTCTCTTTCTTTCATCTCTTTGGCTTTTGAGATAGTCCTCATACCACTTATCATTCAAAATACGAGAAGCAAGGCCACGAGAGCAAATGACTAAACCTCGTTTTTCCCCTGAGGGACAAAAAACAACAGACTCTCTATAGTGATCTTATAATTAAAAAATTTCAGGCGTTTGCCTATGTAGCACTTATTATATGGTGACATCCTTTTTAATTGTTCTAATAGATCATCCAAATAATGCTGATAGTCTTTGTGGCTTTCTAGGTACTCAAACAATTTTGCGAATCCTTATTATTTTGTTGAATCTAGTGTATTAGTGTTGGTTTGCACTCCTCTGGTATATGGGGGTACATATCCAACAAGCCTACTAAATAGAGGAAAGCAATCATGGTAATATCGTGCCTCTGCAGCAACTAGATCTATTACATCGTTTATTCTTGAAAGAACAATTTGTACCCACTCATTGGCTCATTTTGCACACAACGCTATAATGTTCTTCTTTAACTCCAAAGTCGTTGCCTTTCTGACTACTGGTTTTCAATTGGAATGCTTCTTATTAACAACCACGAGTTCCCACAAAACAAACACTTTGTCTTGAAATTAAAGCTTAAATCCACTCTTCTAAGATTCTGGCCAGACTTTTCCTCCTGGTATGTGTTTTTCACCCTTCGGGTGTAATCCTTTCTACAATTCTTATGCAGCTTTAATGAGTATTTCCCTACTAGTAGATTTTAAATGCCATATTTGTATAGCACACTAATTCGCCTGATATTTTCTAGGCCAGCTTTCTCCTCAATAGACTTGTCACCCTCTTTGAATTTACTCTTGAAATAACACACAATTCACATTCCAGTGGAACGTATTAAACATAAAAATTCACACAGATTTATTAACATGCGTGATAATACAAACACCCGAACAACTAGCAGAAAACTGATTGCAATATATAGAAAACAAAATTGCAGCACCCGACTCTTAAATGACACGTCCATACTTGCACATGTTCACTGAGTGCCAAACACACAGAGTCTGGGACCAAACCACGTTTTGTAAGGCTGCCTTGCGTGCATAGCATTGTCCCATATTGTATCCATTTCTGGTTCTCATATCCAACTATAAAAATGTATTAAGGATGATTTCTATGTCATTTTTATCCCTTCACAACCTTTTATTTAAAGATTTTTTGGTCTCATCTCTCTTAATAATCAAAAACAGTTTCTTAACCAAATTTTTGTCTACTTCTCGGTACCATACAATAATAAACAGCCCTTACAGTGTGATAACAATGTGTACTGAACATATCATATGCATAATTTGTGTCATAAATTATGTAATTAGTGTTTCTATGCAAATTTTGTCTTTCTATTTTGTTCAGCCGCTAGACCAGAAAAAGTAAAAATCCAATATGGTGGCCTATTTTCCGCCATTGTGGATCTAGTCTAGCCATTATTTTCTGGGACTCAAGAGATTATTATTTCATGATGACAATATATATGTTCACAAATTTTCAACTTGATATTCCATTTTTCCACCTTAATACGCTTCTGTACTGGACTATAAAGCTTATGTTTGGAATACTTTTTAATCCAACATTCACCCTACAACAGTGACTGTGCTTCAAAAAGCTGCAATATTATCTTTAATCCTAATTAATGTTGATTGAACCAGAAACCATGTATTAAAGCTTATGTCTTGGGTACAGTTAAAAGAGGTTTCTGACCAATGAGTACAATGAGTAGAAAAAAAATATTACCAGTTATAAGGGCCTAAATTTAGGAAGAACACCTAAATGATCTAATTCAGTGGCCGCATGGCCTAAGGCAGACATGTCCAACCCCCCCCCCCAAGTTTGTTCTGTGCAACTGCTTGCTCAGATTTAAATACTTCAAATTGCAGAAATAAACAACGAATTAGGCTCTTGTAGTTGATGTAAATGCTCTCTAACTTCCAATAAGTTTCCAGAAATGTTAGTAGAAGGCTATTTATATGTGTGTGTAAGTATGAATTATATTTTGCCATCAGGTTTTTAAATCTCATGTATGGCCCCCAGCCAATTTCCTCAGTCAGGGAAAGGCTGGACATGCTTGGTCTAAGGAATCACACTCGTGCTAGACTGTACTGCCGATGACAAGGAGATTAGGGTTCAAATCTCTATTGGGAGTAGTTAGGGTGGTTTTACACTCCCCCTCCATGCAAATGTGGGTACACTTCCTCTAAATTAAATCTTACTCATCCCTAGCCCATTAGCATAATTAGTACATATGTGTGTAAGCTGAGTAGTTAATAAGACGCAGTGTTAAGAAAACACCTATATGAAAGTATTTTTCAGTGTGCAATCAAGCAAATAATGACAAGGAATATGTTACACAGAGCAAAATTGTAGTCATGAAGTCTAGTCAAAGAAAATTAGATTTACTAACAATGAAAGAGCTTAACCTTAACAAACAACCAGTGTAATTAATCAACTAACCATAAACAATGCATGAGTAGGGATGTTAATGTAAGGCCATTGGGTCTCACTCAAGATAAGACAATACTGTGTTAAATAAGCCAAGTTTTTCCAACCTCAGTTCGTGCTGTGAAAAATGCACACTTATATCACCACCAAACTATTAACGTTGCTACTCATTACTCTTAGCTCACAAATAAAAAATATTGCTGATCGACTTAAATGAGATAACTATTTCTTTCAATATTATGTTATGTTTCCAATTTATAAATATAACTAATGCAGTAGACATAAGAAAATAGAAGTTAAATATTTAATTCATCAAAACAATGTATATTGCACTGTAAAATAATGCAAATGTTCACAAACACTACCTTTCAAATCTGGTCAGTATATCATCAATGTAATTCTGCAGTTTTAATGGGCCCAATCCATACCTCCACACAAGCTTTATATAATTCATTATTTCCCATTGGCTTTCGGTAAAGACAAACTCTTCACCATCATAAATGCCGTATCGAAAATTGTCATTGATTCGTTTTTTTAGTCCTGTAAAAAGATCAATTTATGTACCAGTACTTAAGTTAAAATTATTTTCCTTATTAAATTAGGTACATGTAAATGGGTATATATGTTGCAAGATATAATGTTACAAATTGGTTTACAAGTTTTTACTGAAAAAAATTTCAAATGGTTTTAAAGTATATACTACTTAATTTTCCCTTAGTGTGGGCTATTGTAAAGTAATAAAAGTAATACTGTACCAAATAGTTTAACAAAATCTGACATATATTTGTTGCGTGGATGTAAAATGGATCCTCCAGCTTCATATTTTTGATTGTTGACTTCAATCGTGGCTAGTCGCCCTCCAATTCTGTTTGACTCGTATAAATCAATTTGAGCACCATTTGAGCCAAATAAATCATGTATGAAAAATGCAGCTGAAGTTCCTCCAATTCCGCCCCCAATGATAGCTACAGAACAATATAAAATACTCATTATACCAGATAAAATCAAATTCAAAAATTACCTAAAATACCTTGTGATAGAAAACGGTACTAATTAGCTGTCAGAAATCAGTGAAACATATGACAACATAGGCCTATTAGCTTTAAGTTTAAGTGGATAAATCTAGTTTTATATTGTTAATTAATTAATTAATTAGACACGAGGTTAACATATTTTGATTTTAAGTAAGAGTTAAACAACTCTAAAACAATGTCACACTAGAATGTGTGGGAGATGCTGCCAGAAACATTATAATATAGTTCAAAGGTGCTATCTTTACTAGAGCAACCCAGCACACCAAATATAAATTGTTTGGCGAGAATTATTTCTGCTTGGTTTTGCTGCTCTGTTCTAGTGAGTGCTGGGAAGCAGAAACTTCTTGACCAATAATGAGATAAAATTTGTTATACAATCTGATGCACTATAAATTTAGCTTATTAATGTAAACAGTACATTTGTTTAACTTCAAATTAAAAGTGTTTTATAAAGGTATGTATTATATTTTATCATAAAGGTTAGTTAGTTTAAACATAGCTAAATAAATGCTTGGGACATACCAGTACAACTTACAAAAGATGTGTACTATAAAACAAAATCTTCTACCCATAAATTGTTCAAATACAAACAAGTTCACAAACAAAATACTAATTTACTCCTCCAAACTATATATATAAAAAAACAAAACAAGTAGCATCTCAAACATTTACTACAGTGTAGGCCTACTGAAGATTTTTAGCACCGCGTCTTACTAACCGTTTGGGCTGTGCGCTCATGTGATTACACTAGTGGTTTTAGGGATTAGGAAAGTTTATTTAGAGGGAGTGTACCCACATTTGCTTGTAGGGAGAGTGTAAAACTATTTTGGAAAAAAAATCCTCAGTACACCCAACCAAGATTTGAATTTTGGATCTTTCTGTCATTGGCAGTCTAGTCTATTGCGAGAGTAAAACCTTAGACCATGTGGTCATCGAAGCAGTTAAGATTATGATATGTTATTTTTCTATCAGCGATTAGATAATAAATCATGTTTAGAAAGGTTTTATTGTTTATTTCAGTAGTAGAGGGCCACTTCGTTGACTTTAACCACAACTTTATTATGAAGTTTGAAATATTAGTAATTACTTTTGTTTGGACTTTAAAATAGACTCCAGGGGAAGTGGGAGCTTTCCCTTGAGGACATTCTTTCAATACAGCACAGTAAGAATATTTCTTGTTTAGTATTTCTCAAGATTTACATGCATCTAAAATTATAAATTTGTCAAAGGAATGGTTGCTCTCAAGACCTACCAAATACTTATTGCTGTAAGCCCCCCAGTGATTGGCACACAAATTAAGTGTCAAGCATGGCTAGATTGATTTTCCAATCATGGGTAGGTTGAGGTTTGAATCCTGGCCAGCTGTAGAGAAGCTGATTTTTCCTAAATGGTTTCCTATTCTACCTTTCTACCTTCACACAAATACAGCTATATTTCCTCTAAATTCTACCTTCCTAATTTTTTTTCACCGCTTCTTACAAATGATTTATGCACATGTACTACTAAATGTTTTAAGGATGCGTAAGTATGAATATAGAGGAAGTGTACCCACATTTGTGGGAGAGTTTTTTTCACCGCTTCTTACAAATGATTTATGCACATGTACTACTAAATGTTTTAAGGATGCGTAAGGATGAATATAGAGGAAGTGTACCCACATTTGTGGGAGAGAAAGAGAGTGGGAAATTATTTAGTAAAAACTACTCTCAGTACACCCGACCGGGATTTGAGCCCTGACCTCCCTGTCATTGGCAGTCCTATTGTAAGTGTGACGCTTTAAGATTACAGCCCCATTATTGTAATTAAATGCAGATGGCTTGAATAGATAGTAAAACTAAGCAAAAGAAAAAGTCTAGCCTAGTAAGAAGCAAATAGTAAGGCATTTATTTTGTTAAATAATTTCTTGTAGAAAGAAAAAAAAAGTTTGTTTTATGTCAAGTCAAAAAACTAAGAATATTCAGAAGTCTTAAACTACTATAGGTACTCTAGGTTTGAGTAATGATAAGCCGATGTTAAGATTAGGTGAATAGCTCATTAAAACTTTGCCACAGGCTGGGTTGGAGTACTACTTTAAGTAAGTTCCTCTAGAAACCTAAGCCCACTACGTAAAAAGTTACTAGGTATGTACCACACCTAGTAAAGTCTGGTGGATAGAAAATTAAATAAGTTACCTAGGTAAAATAATGATGAATAACTTTTTAGATACCCGCCTCGGTGGCGTAGTTGGCTAACGTGCTAGTCGTGTTGAGCTCGACCGCTGAGGACGGGAAGATCAAGGTTCAAATCTCGGTCGGGTGAAATGGGGGTGGTTTTTCCTAAATGGGTTTCCACTCTCCCTCCACGCAAATGTGGGTTCACTTCCTCTAAATCAACCTTCCCAATTCCTAATACATTAGGTGGATTAGTACTTAAAGCGTATAACCCGAACGGGTAGTAAGACGTGGTGCTATAATAATAATAATAATAATAATAATAAACTTTTTAGATGGCCAAGAAATCCTAATGCATGTGAGATTAGTCTTTAAATTCTTTTATCATTAAACTTGGGATTGATTTGAATGTTTTGCTAACCTAAGTTTTATTAGTAAATATTTTAGTGTAGTTAAATGCTTAGTAACTGCCGTGAAAATAATTTTGTTTTGGATATGTCATAATAATAATAAGAGTAATATCAACTTACTGGTAATCTAGGACGTATAGATGAAGAGGGGGGCTCAGTAATTGAAAATAGGCTAGATTATTTTGGCGTGATATTGGGAAAGACACCCTTAAAACACCAGCCAGAATTTTGTAAAAATAATTTTGTTTTGGATATGTCATAACAATAAGATTAATATCAACTTACTGGTAATCTAGGAGGTATAGATGAAGAGGGGGGCTCAGGAAATGAAAATAGGCTACATTAGTTTGGCGTGATATTGGGAAAGACACCCTTAAAACACCAGCCAGAATTCGAACCCCAAATTAATAGCCTAATTAACATTAGCCATGTACAGTCTGAGTGTAATACTTCAAACAGTAAAGCCTTGCCTACAGAGTCAATAAGCTATGTCAATGTAGCACCAAAACATGTCGAGAACCTTGACTGGAATGTGCCAGCATTTAAGGAACAAGGAACAAGAAAATTAAAGAACAGATAAGAATAAAATTCAATTTATATTCAACCTAAATTCTTACTTCACTTCTCAATATTTTCTAATTTATAAACTTCTATTATTTTAACCTATATCTAATCTGTCTTTTTCTGCCTTAACTTCACACTTGACTTAAACTCATAAGTTTATATTATATTATTTTAATGTGTTATATATATGAATTATATTAATTTAATGTGTTCTTAACTCTTTCATATTATGATGGAAATATAGTGAAATTCTCTAATTGTCCGTCTATTTTCATTCTATTTTGTTACTCAATCCAGAGTTTTTTTTATATCTGATATAGGGGCCTACTAATTGATCTTTGGACTTTATATTAAACTCCTGATTTCAAAATAATTTCCAGAATGAATTATATTATTACATTTATAAGTTGAGTACTTACTATATTTCTTTATGTTTAACAAAAACTAATTAGGTAAGCTAACAGGAACTAGGAATTGAGAAGGTTGAATTTTGAGGAAGTGATCCCGCACTTGCGTGGAGTGAGAGAGTGAAAAACCATTTAGGAAAAACCTCCCTCAGTTCATCCGACCGAGATTCGAACCTCGACCTCCACGTCTTCGGCAGTCTAGCTCAACACTAAACTAGCGCGTTAGCTAACTACTCCACCGAGGCGGGTCATGTCTAGTTTGATTAATAAAATAAAATTTAAGGGATCGATGGAAAAAAATGTGGTAGCCTATACAAAAATATTAATTTTAAAAATAAAATGCTTATTGCAAAAATTACATACCTATTTTAGGGACTTTTGTTACACAATTTATTGTATGAAATAAATGAAAGAATAAACTATAAAAGAATAATAATTTTAAATAATGTTGTGCCATCCCTGATTATACATTCATTTCCAATAAAAATATTGAACATTGACCAGAAAAATAAAAATCTATACTTTCTTTCATTATCAACTTAACGGTTTCGCGGTGAACTTTCAACTTAGTAACTTTCTACGGATTAGCAGTTTATTAACATCTGCAAAATCTTACTAAATACTAAATAAAGCCTTCCAAACGAGATTCCTTCAAAAATCATGGTATATATTAATCCACATCAACTTATTTAAAGATAAAACTCACCAGTTTTGAGCTTTGTCAAGCTCTTCAAAGCTTTTACTACCTCATTTATTTCATTTAACTAATCACGCATTTATGTATCTAATATATTCAATCAAATTAATGAACAATGTAAAATTGCCTTGTACGAGTGTAAGAGAGATAGAAATACCTGAAAGTTTCTTTCTCTCCTACACAATGGTAGTTTTATTACATGTAGACGAGAACTCGAAAATTTCAGCCACAGTCATCCAGTAGCTATATTAAGCGAGATCAATGGCTTATGCTCATCCAGTTGGGATGGGTCAAACCAGCTCGTTAACGCGAGCGCTGCTCACATAAGCTCACTTACTCAAAAGAATCGTTCATGAAGAGTCGTTCACATGAGTCATATCGTTCACCGCATGGTTGGCTCGCTCCCAATCCTTTCACCCCTTCATCGCCCAAACTTGATCAACCGCTAAATAGTTCTCACAATTCCCGTTCCGAACGTGCAAATCTGTCCCTTCCCTTTAAACTGATGAACGAATTAGGATTTATGTGTAATTTATCTGAAGCCTTATTGCGTTTAAGTCTTTAATTTTATTACTTATAAAAATTAAGCTTAACATATAGCCTTTAGTGTCTAATTCACATAATTATGACTATTGATGTTAATAAAACTACTTAGTTTAATATTGTAGGCAGTCCCGCAATCTAGTAACGATGGTAATCATCTATAGTTGATTCTTTTTTTTTCGTAATAACGAACGAAGAACGACAGAAGAGTCGTGAATGACAAACTGTTGACTCTTTCAAAGAATCGTGAATGACAAACACTGCTGACTCTTTCAAAGAGTCGTGAATGACAAAAACTCCTTACTTTTTCCAGAGCGAATTAACGAGAGAGAAAAAAGGGGTCGTTAATGACAAAAACTCCTGACTCTTTCCAGAACGAATGAATGAGAGCGCAAAGAGAGTCGTTAATGATGACAACATTCTAAGCTCAGCGAAGAAGGGTGGTTGGAAATAATGCAAAAGCGATGCGCTGATAGCCAAAAATAGCTAAATCAAATCGAACATTGAACGAAAACGCAAAGCGAGTAGGCAGAGATAATGATAGCGTATGAGTGAAAAGAGGAGATGTAAAGTGTCATATGGACAGAAAGTAATGATCAGGGGGTAAAGGGGTGCCTGACGCATCCTTTCTGTAGGGCCTAATATTTAGGGGAATAGGCCTATTTAATTTCATTGATCTAAGTTCTTGATTTAAATGTACAACTGACGTGCACGTTTATTTTGTACAAATAATAATATAAATTTGTAATAAAAACTGTTGGCCTATTGGTCAATGTATCAGACGCGTGATGGCAGCGTGAACGACTCTCTCGCGAAGTGAGTGTCGTTCATTCACAGCTCTCATTCAAGAGTCGTTCAATTCGAATGACTCGTACAGGAATGACCCCTCACTAGTATCCAGTAATACTTATTCTCTGCAGTAAAGTATAGATATCGCTGGCTAGAGTCTAGTGGTATTTTAGTAATTGTAGTTGGCCCAAACTGAATCCTAACTCGTAGCTAAATACTCCCTTATCTATGAGTATGGTTAAATAATGTCAATTCAGTAATTCATTACTATCTAATACTGGCGAAATTTATTTCCTATAATTATGTATGTTGGATATTATAAGGTACCTAAGTGTGAGATCCAATTTAACCTTTGAACGTTGTAGCTATTTTTTTTATATTAATGGTATGTTAAGAGGGTAAAAAATAAACTGGTTTTAGTATTGAATGCTGAAAGACTTTGTAAGTTTCAAACAATAATACATTATGCTTATGCGGGAACGGTCCTCAAAATCTTGTTCATATATTACACATTTATTAATCAATTTAAAAAAACCATAGTTTAATACCATCGTTACACTCACAAAGATACGGAGAATCAATTGAGTGGACTGTATATACGCATTTTAGGCACTTTCTATTTTTCTAACAAAATATTCCTTATTTATATTTTACATGGTGGAAATTGTCGCCACATTGATCAGAAAAATAGACAAAAAAAACTCTTTTAAGATGGCCTGTAATCCATGTGCCTGTTGCTAACACACACATGAGTCACCTCAGAGAATATTTTAAGAAACATGCAATAATCATATAGAACGACCACATCCCACCTTT
This sequence comes from Timema californicum, assembly GCA_902141385.1. Classification (NCBI taxonomy): domain Eukaryota; kingdom Metazoa; phylum Arthropoda; class Insecta; order Phasmatodea; family Timematidae; genus Timema; species Timema californicum. The sequence continues at coordinate 121,424 of CABFOW010000108.1, read as the reverse complement.
TTCGATATCAATTTCAACTCAGGCAAAATTGCCACTTTGGCCTGTTTGAAAAAATCCTTAACAGTAAGGCTATAAGCACACTGGAAACTAAATAGTTTTGAGATTAAAATGTTGCTGACGCTGACGCAAGGTCATGTGTGTGCACTGCAAACCAAATAGTTGGCGGTATTCATGATTTTTTCCTTAGTACGCAATGGACTTCACAGAAGCATTTAATTTACATTTTATTTATTTTACTCTCTCTAACTTATTGAAAACCATGAGTTTATAATATAAATTTTATTTAAAAAAAATTAAATCTGCAAGATATTAGAATAAATTGTAAATTTAAGATCTTTATTTTTTATTGCAATCTTTAGAATTTTATCTCTATGCTGAATTGCATTATTAAATTATTTTCTATGTATGATATAATTGAATATTATAACAAAAGCCGTTCACAAACACGAATTACATCCCCTGAAATTCAATAATTTGAATTTTTAATTAAAAATTTGCATCTCTAAATGCTCTACTGCAGAGGTTCTTAACATTTTTTAGTCTAGCGGACCCATTTAAGAACAGTGCAGGCTACCGCCCCCCTGCCCAAAAGTCAAATGTAATAAGCAGGCAAAAGGGAATACGTAAATAATTTTCTAAGATGATTTAGGCCTATTTTTGCTATTTAAATAAAAAATAATTATGAGGGCAAGAAAAAAGGAATGTCAAATACACTCTAGTCATGATCAACAAATATCTCATTTAGTATTACATCTTGAGCTCTAAAATATGTGTTCAAGTAAAAGAAAATATGACTTGTTCTCTTTTACCTGCCCTGTAGGCCTACATTCATACTTAATTATTTTCAAACTAAATAATTACTATTAATATATAAGTACCGTTTTGTGGTAAAACTAATAATCCTTATGAATCAAACACATGCTATGTTATGTTAAATGTTTATAAACATAAGTAATTAAATGTGCTGTCAAAATTATTAAACATAAGTACTAAAACAAATTTAAAAGCATTTTCTTTCTATTTTTTTTACAGTTATTATCAACAGAAAGTTATTGCTGCAATATCCCTTAAAATGCTTCCCCCCACCTCACCCTCCCCAATGCCCTCTAACAATTTATTGCCCCCTTGAAAACAAAATCGCCCCTTGGGGGGAGGTACCACCCAGGTTGAGAACTACTGGTCTAATGCATCTATTTGTTTGAATTTGATTTTAAACATACCATCAATAAGATATTTAAAATAATTATTTTAATGTTGTTTTTAAAAGTTACTAACATCATTTGTCCCCTTATCTGCCCCCATTGACACAATTAAGGTAATATATAAAAATGTATTATGTACTGTACATACACGCAAAAAAAAAGAATGAACTCTAGTTTCAACTCATTAATATATATATATATATATAACAAGAATAATAATTATGAAAATATTAATTACATTCCTTTGTCTGCTTTTTCTTTAGTGGGGAGTTCATTCAAGTTTGATATAATTGATTCACAAACTTCAATCCATAATTTTTCCTTTAAATCTTTGTCGCTATATTCTTTCAGACTTTTTTTTAAAACAATGTTGGTCTTTTGTCTACCTCGCTTATTAACAACTCTGCACTATCAACATTCATGTTTGTGAGTGTGAGTGATGACAAACCAGCCAGGAATGTGTAAATTCAACAACTGATGAATCGCCAGTGTGCGCATACAGACCTAGATATGTGCGCTCTACTTTCAGCCGCCAACAATTTGGTTTTCTCAAGAATAGTGCATGCAATCATTTTTAAGTTGGCTCAGCACAAAATTGCCCTGTGTGCGCTCTCCCATACAAATCAATGTGTTTCATCTTACAACAATGAAATAGTTTCAAAAAAAAGTTGTCAGTGCACACCTAGCCTAACTAAACTAAATAATTTGACTCAAGGTGAACTTGCATAACTTTCCATTACAAATGCAAACTACAGAGTCTACACTCAACTGGAGGGAAATTACATAGATATAAAAATTCAATTTAATAATTAGGGTACAAACCTAACTTTGAAACCTTAATTAGTTATATAATATCAAGGTTCCTACCCAACTGAGCTTAACCTAACCTCTCATGCGTTATTAAATTTAAAAGTTACAATAATATTTATTAAATACACAATTTAATTTCATTACATTATGATAATGTCGTTCACCAGAAATGATCATGACTAAACATTATTAGAATGAAAATTACATACAATTCAACACAAATCTAGTCAATATTTACATTTATACATTTCACTTGTGATATTAATGCATTTTGTTTTAGTTGTATGATAATTAATTATTCTAAAGTATCGAACTTGATAAATATTAGTATTCAATTTACCCTCTACTTGAGTGTGTAGTAGTTGATGCTATTTATTTTGACCAAAGTAAGGCTTTTGATTTATGTCAGCGTAGTATTATTAACAATTAAAAATAAATTAATTTTAAATGAATGTATATAATTTTATTACAGTAGGCCCTATCATTTAATTTGCTGTTCCTTTGTGAGTATAATGATAGTGTCAAATGTTTAATGATTGTATATGTTGTATAGAAAAAAGGTTATTATTTTTATAGGTACAGGCTTATGTGCACCACTCCTCTCCTATTGGTGCTGCATGTATACCTATTTTATAAAAGATATACCCTATAATACTGTGGTGACATCCAATTAGGCTTATCTGTATTAAGGAGAAAACATATACTTGAGACACACATTTAAACTTTGTTATAACAATCTGGTGCATCTCTTGCAATAATAGGTAGGACTAACTTACCAAGTTTTATAAAGTTGGTCAATTTTTGAATAGTTAGAGAATTAGAAAATTAAAACTATAATCACAATATAAACATAATATTGACTATTTTATATGTTGACTTACACCTAAATGTTCATCCAGAATTGGTTATTAACTTATGAAAGGTTAAGCTTAGCTATGTTGAGTAAGGATAGTGTTGCCAGATGTCCTGGTTTTTAGATGATAGTCCCGGTGTCCCGATAAACCACTTTAGGACACACAATTGTCCCGGTGTTTTAACTTTTTTGGTTTTGTTTGCTTTTACCCTACAATTGGTGCTGTAGGAAGCCCATTAACATTATTTTTTGTCAGGTTGGTATGCATAAGTATTATTCAATTCAGGAAAGTCCCATACATTCTATAAGTTTAGTGATTGCATTCTCTTTGAATGTGTACGTCATTGCGAGAGTGTAAGTATAAATGCAGCAATATGTTTGTTTTGTGGTTCTGAAATTTACTTATATATTAAATTTAATTTACATTGTTAAGAGTCTAAACATGCCAAAACAACAGTGCAAATGGAGGCAAAATCTTATGGTGATTTAAGTAAACTTTAACCTTTGCTTGTCTTTATTTTACTAAATTATTAATGCTGCTGTTTTCTTATTTGTAATAAATAAATAAATAAATATATATATATATATAAGAGGTATTTATTTAATGTGTCATAAAAATTGAAATAAAATTGTGATACTTAATTTTTATTTTTTTTGTCCCAGTTTGCCCTAGCAAGAATCTGGCAACCTTAGGTAAGGGCCATATATATATATATAATTATATATAATTATATATAATCATATTATTAAAGTTTAGCTTTGTTGGGTAGACACCAAAAACCTAACCATACTATCAATAATAATAATAAGTATGTGTGTGTGTGTGTGTGTATGTGACTTGAACCAAGAACTCATTCCAATTTAGTTTTTTACAATTTATGAAGCAAAATGTAGACATCCTTTTTAATTCTATTATTCATTGTCACCCAGCAACGGGCTGGCGTCAAGATGTTCTCGAGTCGGTATGCTTCCCATATTTGTTTGAGTTCAACTAAATATTTATTTCCGGACCTCGCGCCCACTGTATTTCTTTCAAGCGACTATAGTTCACGTTATCACGAGGGAATTGCATTTATTTTATTTTCCTACGAATTTCGGCAGTTTATAAAAACCCAAAAATTTGGGGAGTTGTTATTCGAGTATCATCCTCAAGCCCTGTTAGTGTTAAATTCTGCTCCTACTTAGACGGTTCACGGGGTTCACATGGCTATGCTCTACTATACATCAATAGTTGTGAGTACCATGACATTGTAACAGTAGTTAATGGATCTCTGAATCATACTTTTGTGTGTACCATGAAATTGTAACAATAGATAATGGATCTCAAATTATAACATGTTGAAACTTAAGTGTATTTCTCCTTGGGTCCTGAGCAATTTCCCTGATGTAATTAACTACAGAGTATATTCCATGAGCTGTTGTCTCTCTAACTTTGAAAAAAGGTCATAGCATGAAGCAATCCGGGCTGGATCTCAGGTCCTGAGGTTTGGGAGACAACTATATGAATTTGAAGTTCTCTGATAGTGAAGGAATTACCCAGGTCACAGGGAGCATCCGGCACGGACAGTGAATAAGAACTGTTGACAGGGATCCCCTTTCCGAGAATGGATCTAAATGGTTACACATATTTTCCTAACCCTAACCCTATCCCCGTTACCCTGATTAGGCAAATTATGAGAATAACCCACGATAAGCCCCACCATCCAATTGTTACTATTAATATGCTCCAGGTTCTAGCCATGCTCACGCTACCAGACTAGGAATACTCACCTGTAGGGAGGGCCAGGTAGTTGTGACATATACATATCAAGATATACATAAGAGGCCTGGTCAAAAAGTTCCCAAACTTTTTTTTTACAATCTCCTTGGTCTTATCTACAACTTAAACCACCTTCAAAGTACATCCCTCCTCGGTTGTTACACTGCTCCCAACATCGTTCTCACGGTGAAAATTTTCCAACCTACTCTGAAGACTGGTGTTTTGTCTCAACATTGTAGCCTCATTGCCAGTGATTTTCTTTTCATGAAATTTTTGTTCTTGTTTGTGTGATTCGAAAGTTCCTGTAAAATTGCAACTAGACTGTCTCTCTGATCCTGAGTCAGCAGACGTGAGACAGACTTTGCAACAACACGCTGCATTTCCAATTTTTCGGCCAGAAAATCATGACACTATCCAATTGAAATCTTACAATCATCCCCAATTTCTATAACATTCAATTGACGGTTTGAGCATACAGCTCTCTGAATTTGAGCCACATGAGTGTCATCAGTTGACATCGAGGGTCACCCTGAACACGGATTATCATCAGTTGACTTCCGACCATCTTTGAATCACTTAAACCATTCATAAACCTGTGTATGACCCAGGCACTGATTTCCATTAACGTCTAATCTTTTCATGAGTTTCATTAAATGTTTTCCAAAGTTTGAGGCAAAATTTTAGAATGTGAGGTCAACAGCATTTTAATTACAAAGCTTTCCGCTATAAAGAGCCACTTATCGTACATCGCTATGACACTGGATTGGTGCACTATTTAAATAGTCAGGAAATTTTTTGAACAGCCCTTGTATAAATAAAGGCTTGAAAGTTATTTCTGTATCCTAATAATTTCTTTAATTATAAATTTAAGTTTTTACATTTGCAGTGTCATCTTAAGTGTGGACATGCCAGTAGGCCTACCAGTACAAATTTTAGTTTTAGTTTTGATCTCTTTGTTTTTGTTATGAATAAAGGTGAACTGTTGTTCTTGTAGACAATTATTTACGTTTCTAAAAACAATTAAAACTTATTCTTTGGAATATAGTTTGAAGTAGAGGCTATTATATGTTCACCAGTGAGATGCATGGCCTACAAGTAGGCCTAGCATGTGACTTAAGTGACATATCATATCATTTAGTTATTCTTTTAACTTCTAGGGGCCTAATGGCTACACTGTCTTTTTGCAATAAGTAAAATATATTATTAGCTAGGAATATTTTGTTTGAAAAAAAATATCATATATCAATATGAATGTTATGATGGGTACTATCCCCCATAATTATTTTGTATTAACTATGAGAACAACTCACGAGTTATTTTATGAGTTCATAGAACAAACTATACCTAGCTCATTGTCATTGTATTTTTTACTAAGTATTAATGTGCTTTAATTTCTTTTTGGACTATTTGTATTTGTACCCAAACTTAATAATGAAATGGGTAAGGTGAACTTTTAATTTACCACACCAGGATTTGTGTAGAATTAAGTATGGGAAATCATAACACTAAAGCGCACCTGACTGAGATTTAAACTGAATCATGAGCTCTGGGGTGAAAGTTGAACATGCCAAAAAACATTATCATTTCTTAAACTGTTATTGTTAATAATGTTTGTTGTTTTATCCTATTTTAAGCCAAAAGGAAATGGAAGTGTGCCCCCAATGTCGTGCAACCATTTATACATCAAAAGCTCGTGTTATTCAAGATACTTGTGGACATAGAAAATGTAGAGAGTGTCTTATTCTTGAAGAAAATGGTTGTGCCGCGTGCAAAGAAGAATCAACATGTAAGCACTAAAAGTAATAATTATATATAGTCTTGTCTTCAGATAATCATATTTAGAAATAACAATGTTTTACTTTTTACAAATTGACTACTGATGGTCCATTTCATATGTTTGAAAGCTTTATTTTGTCATTTGAACTTATCCAAAAAAAAGTTTTTAATAAAAAATAATTTCAGCCGTTTTGAAAATAGTAAATATTTTATAAGACAGCTTCACCTGAAAAACAGCAGAAAATATTAAATGGTATTGTTATTTTACTTTCCTCTAAAGAATTCCTCACCCCTTGTTTTTTATCAATAAATTCATTAATAATTCAGTTGTAATTCTGATATGCCCCCAGAATGAAACATTAATTAGCACTTGTACACACAATTCAGTCTATTTTTAAAATTTGACTTTAATAATAAATTATAAGGTCTACATAATTATTGAGTTCATCTGCTATTTAAATGTAGTTCTATACTTACTGTAATTGGAATTTGTTAAATTTGTTTTTTGTTTTGTAGGCAATGTTCAGGGTGAAACTTTTGCCCATACTTACACCTTACATAATAGAAAGTCCTACATCAATTTAGATACCTATGATGACTACCCCTTTCATACAGTTATAAAGTTCAACAAGTTGGACAGCAGACTGAAGAATCATCATCATCATCATCTGGATCACAGAGATATTGACCATTGTCATTTGTGTCAAACTTCACAAGTAAATCTAGAGAATACCATTGTTGTTCGGCCAGAACAAAATGTCCTGAGTCAGGGATATTTATTGTGTGATAAGGATAGGAGCACACCTATTCCAGAAAATTTAGTGGTTTCTAAAAGACATGATTTGCTTGAGAAAGAACACGTTTTGCTTGAGAAAGAACACGTTTGTACACAATCAAAAACAAACGTTACATTGGTGGATATAAATCTAGTTAAAGTGGGAAATTTGGTAGTACCCCAAGAACAAAATGGGACACAGTTAGAACATAGCATATCTCTGTCAGAAACACACAATAATTTGAAAACAGATGTTGTCCAGGAACCAAGTTTACCAATTCAACCTGAACACAGCATAGGGTGTGCAGTTCCACCAACTATAGAGGGTAATGAATTATTGCCTTCATTATTAAAAGATGTGAAACTGCCAGTATATCATAAAGAAACTGAAAATATTGTAAATAATCATGGCACTAAAGAAACAAACATACACATTGAAGAAGCACCTTTGGAGAGTAAAGATCCTCAGAAAATCAAGGAGAAGAAGAAGAGGACAAAGCTACAGCCTAAAAGCCACATAAAGGTTTTATCTGGTAAGTGAATGTGAAAGTATATTCTATAAAAGTATTTTATGCATCATGTCATATTAGCTGAACGGGCTCTCCATATATTTAGACAAATAGGCAAAATATAAAAATAGTAAAATTTAGAATAAACGTATTCACATTTGTATGGCAGGAGAGTGGAATATAATTATGAGAAAACCACCATTGGTACGCTCGGCTGGAATTGGAACCATGACCACCTCGCCAGCAAACCAGACTATTTGGGGTATAAGGTTACAGTATTTCATTACTAAAACTATACCCACTACTCCATATTCATCATCATTTTACTTACAAGCACTGTCAAAGTCTGTTCAGAACATTGAGCCTCTTCATCATATCCTTTCTCCACACCCTCTCCTCTAGCATAACTCAGTCCTCTCCTCCAA
>CABFOW010000108.1:89056-112592 GCA_902141385.1 Timema californicum | reverse complement strand
CATTGTAAAATACTTGTTCAGTTTTACATTTACAAAAACCTAATTTTTCTACAGGTATTCCAATTGAGTATTGCTGCACCGTGTGCAATAAGACATTTTCTAATCGACTTCGTCTAAGATATCACAACTTTTGTGGAAGTGATAATAAACCATATAAATGTGAACTGTGCGATCAAACCTTCATCAGCAGAAGTCACTATGAGTACCACCTTCGTAATCATGCTGGTGAGTCCTTAAGCTATAAATCAGGATTTCAAGGGTTTATTATTATATTTTCAAGCATAGAACTAGACTGTTACTAACTTGCATGACGAATCATATGTTTGAAATGTAATTATTCCATCACACCTTTCTTTAGGTCATAATTAACCCTTATTAATGTAACTGCTCAAATTTTCACCTTTTCCTATAATAATGGCTTTCTCTTTAAATAAGTAATTGTGTTACTTTATGTTGGTAACTAGTCAAACTCCAATATTAAATAAACTTTGGATAACAGTTCCTGACTAGCTTAAAAACTAATTCATTTGTGAATTAAATTTTTCTTTGTGATACATTTGATAACTTGAATTATTTTAAATATAATTTGTAAAAAAAAACCAAGGCTATCAGACTAGCCAATAAATACATTTTAAAAACTCTTGTATCCACATTAAATTCAAAATGTCAAATACTCTCATACTCATCTTATAATGATTGTGTTCTACCTTTAAAAAAAACATGATACAAAATACTTACAAATAAATTAATAACAAAACGTGTCTCTTAAAGATCTAAAAGCTTCTTTCTGTATAAGAATAAATATTTTATAGGCATGTTTCTCATATGTTTTAATCCTATATTGGCAGGTATAAAACCATATATCTGTGATATTTGTGATAAAGGATTCAACCAGAAAGGAAAGCTAACAAGACACATCAGAAGCCACACAGGTAAATATTTCATTTAAATGAATTTGTCCACATGTGTCAATAATCATGATGATCATGATGAGACTGATCATTTACCGTTTCATTTATTGAAATGGCACAGTGTAAAAAGTTAATGCGAGCTGTGGTTTGTGAAATATGTGTGCAGTTAATGCACGAAGAAAATATATTAAATAAAAATAAACATGTATGAATTGAGGATTAAATCCATTACAGGGTTGCAAGTGGTCACTGTGTAGCGTTGAATTTTTCTATAATTAGTTGCTACATATATATTTTTGTATAATTTTGAACCATTTATATTGTTAAGTTATTAAGTCAATATTGTTATGTGTATTGCAATATCTGGCTCATGGGATTAATGACAGAATAAATAACTAAAATCAACTAAATCCTTACGTACATTAAAAAGAAAAATGAATTCAGTAATAGTTGTAGATGCACTCAAATGTTCATTTTGTTTTCATTTTTCAATAATCATAATTATAGATGAAGAAAAGAAAAGTAAACCTCCTCTTCACTTTTATTGAAAATATTAATAAAGATTCAGTTTCATGAAATGAGTGTTCTAACGTTCACTTTGTATTAATTTTTAATGAATCATTGAAAGTGACACATGAGAACTCTCATTCACCCATACCGCTGAGTACGTGGCCAGTCTCGTCTTGTACTGGTTTGTCATTGACAAGGTTATCAGGGTTTGAATCCAGGCTGGGTTTATAGAATTGTATTCTCCTAATTGGTTTTCCACTCTTCCTCATGATAAAACCTGGATGTGTAGTAAGATGTGAAGCACAGTAAAAATAAACTATTAGTAAATGTTTATTTAGCAACAAGTGTGCAAGTGAGAGGAGGAGAGTGGTTTAGAGTGCAGGAGGAAGAATGGTGGAAGGACAGAGGGCGATGGAGGCATTTTACTAAACACGCCTGGTTACAGGCTGGAAATAGTTCATCATGATGCTGATGGTGATGAATTTAAATTATACATTCCTAAACAAATGTTTTTCTGCTTTTTTGGAATCCCAATAGTAGATGTTATTATTATTATTATTAAAATTATTACCATTACCATTACCACCCCCACCAGCTGTACATTCAAAAAATAGACAAGTCAGGTAGGAAGTTAGTGAACGATGATGTATTTACTAATGGTGACAAAAGTTCTTTGTTTTTCAACAATAACTTGTTGAATTACTTCAAGACTTTGGTGTGGAAGGCAAAATCAAAAGGTAGGGAAAGAGGCTACCGTTATTTGTGGGGAAAAAATGAAAATATTCTTGCTAGGAAAACAGCCAAGTCTGACAATTGTAATTCAGCAAGATAATGATATTGTCAAAATTTTGTGTTTGTATATTATCTAGATCAAATGTTTTAATGTAAATGCTGATGGACGACACCACTAATGAACTTTTAACTGATATCAATTTTAATACAAACACATGAAAATATAAAAGCTTAAAAAACATTCAAAACAACTTTAAAAACTCTAATAATAATAGCGTGAATGTGATTGCGTGGATCTCTAAAAGAGAATTGGGAGTTAAACTTATTTTTTGTTAAATACGGTAGCTAATTTTATTGATATTATCATACTTACTGAAACATGGATAACAAACGAACAAGGAAAGCTTTATAACATAGAAGGATATAACACTTATGGTGACCTGGCGGTCTAGGGGTAAGGTGTCAGACTTCTATGCAGGCGGCCGGGGTTCAATCCTCGGTCCCGGCATAGATTTATCTGATTACCAAACCCTTCCTTCACCTCTGACAAGACATCTTGTGAATGTGGGGAATGCCAGGCCTCCACCGTGGTTCGAATTACACGTTAAACTGTAGGTCCTCCATTTCATCTCACAATCACCCTACCATTACACATTAGCGTAAGTGCGTATAACCCGAACGGGTAGTAAGACGCGGTGCTAATAATAATAATAATAATAATGATATAACACTTATAATTATTGTAGGGAAAAAACCTGAGGCGGTGGAGTAATATTATTTGTAAAGAACGCACACAGCTTCCATTTAAACCCACAAAACACTTTGAAAGCATTCAAGGAACACTGATCACAAGTCATAATAAAAAATACAATATAATTGCTTTATGTAAACCACCAGTTAATAATAAACGTGACTTTACACAAGAACTTAGACCACTAGCCTAAAAAAAAATCTCATTGTTGCAGGTGATACAAACATTAAAATAAAAGACAAATATAACCCAGTCCATACTAGATATGAAACTATGATGTCAGAAAAGGGCCTAAAAAATGTAACTAATAAGTGTACTCGGGAAGAAGTTTCTAAAAACAATTTAGCTAAATCAGTCATTGACCATCTATATGTATATCAAAAGATCACTATGCTGTAATACTTGTAATAACTAGTATAAAAATGTTAGATAACTACCCTAAAGCAATGAAAATAATTGATAAAAAACACCAAATAAATTCTCACTGTCTCCCGCAGACAAAATACTTAAAATAAATAGAAAGTCTGCGTTAAGCAAACTAAAGGAAGTTGATTGGGGAAACCTGACTACAGACTTACACACAAAATATGACAAAAGACTTTTAAGGAAGTATATAATACAACAAATTAGCCAATCTCAGAACAAATTACAACCAACGCTATTTAGATTAATACCTACCTTTTAGGATAAATTAAAATCTGAGATAAACTCTATCGTCAATGAAAGGCAAATCCAACCATTACAATTTATGAGCAGGAATATTAAAAGGAGAAGAAAAAGGTAAAAAGAGCTATAAACAAAACCAAAATTGAACACCATAGGAAATTATTTAGGTACTTGAAAGGTAATATGAAAAACATGTGGCGAGTAGTAAACAAAGTTATAGGTAAACATAGCAAAAATAACTTAGATAAAGAGTTCACGCATACCTTTAAAAATACAGAGAACTTAAAAACTGTGAGTAACAATTTTGCATTCTTTTTTGACAATTGAATAATTTAAATATTGCGTAAATGTGATATAAATTACTTACACAAATGGAAAACACAATAGCCAACATTTCATTGTTCATACCTAAAACAACCTCTACAGAAATTAATAAAATTATCTCTTCATTGAAAGCAAACAAATCACCAGGCTATGAAAACATTACAATGATGGAAATACGAACGATAGGACCAAATTTAATTCGACATTAGTAGACATAATAAATAAATACCTCAATAAAATTGATACATTTCTCAGCCAAATTAAATATGCTCTTATTAGACCCATTTACAAAGGTGGAAGCCATTTAGACTATGGTAATTACAAACCAATAGCAATACTACCATATTTTGAGAAGATGTCAGAAAGATACATAGCTAACAAATTCAGACTATTTAAATAAATTTAATATAATAAATCCAAGGCGATATGGATTTCAAAAACACAAAAGCGCTAGAAATCTTCTAGAACATTTTTCTGATAAAATTAACAAAGCCGTTAACAACAATAAACTGTTTTGGCAAAATTTCTTGCAAATTTTCCCTTGATAAAGTGAGCCCCATAGGTTGTTGTATCCATAGCGCCAATTCTAGATTTGTTAAATTCAATTTCTATCACAAAAGAAAAGTTAAACTCAAAGAGTTATTTAAGAAACTCCCATATCATTAATTTATCCTGTTGAGGTTCTGCCTATAATATTTAAATTTACAATATTTTGATTTATTTTTTGCATATAGCTACTACTTTTAAAATATGTATATTTTACTACTCTTTAGTTATTTGTTATTATTGCTATTTTTTATTATCATTATTTACTTTTTTTGTAACTATTCGTCAGTATATATAATTATATAGCTATTATTATATAGCTTATTTTCTCATGTAATTATACATATTTGTAAGGTACTTGTGTACTTTTCAGCGCTGGCCTGTTATAGGTCTTACGACTGTTAAAAGGCCAGCATTCTAATAAAGGAAATTCAAATTCAAATTGAAATTTATGTTGTTATTATCATCATTATAATCATTGCTATTAATTTATTTTATTATTATAATTATGTGTTCTGTCTCATGGTAGGTTAATTTCTTTTGTCAGTGAACTTAGACCACCCTCAGCTTCGAGAATTTTCTTATTTCCTTCAAGTCATCCCATATTTGAATCCTCCTCCTTTCAAAGCTCTTCTTTCCCTCAACCTTGCCTTCTATGACGTCATGCAGAAGACAGTTCCTTCTAAGGATGTGTCCGATCAAGTTTGCTCTGTACCGAAGAATCACATCCAAAATTGTTCTCTTCTCACCAACTCTTATTAGGATTTTTTCATTTGTCACCCTGTCGGTCCACCTGATCTTTTCAAAAGTTTTCTTCAGCACCACATTTCAGAGCTCTCCAAGTATTTATTTTCCAGCTTTTTCCTCAGTTCTAAACTCAACTTGTTGGTCATTTTTAACCTCTTTTTGTGAAAGCTTCTTTGGCCATTGTGATTTGCGACCTAATTTACTTGGTGCAGTAGGCATCCTTTGCCAACAGACTTCCCAGGTATTTTAATTGCTTTATGTTTTCCAACTCCTGGTTTCCAATTTTGATTTTCAGCGGATCTTTATTTTTTTAAATCACCATCACTTTTGACTTTGTAATGTTGATATCCATGCCATATCTTCTTCCTGTCTCCATTAGCTAGTCCTTAATTTCTGGAAACTCCTGTGATTAAAAGAATAAAAATGGTTTCAAATAAAATAACGCATAACCATATGTTCATCTTTGTTTTATATTCTATTAATTAGTTTAAATATGAGAGTTTTTATGAATCTCATATAAACTACCATATCAGATCAATCTAGCGAAGTTTTAAAAGTTATTTTTTCCCGTTTATTTACTGGAAGAATTGAATTTTGGTTTTTAATTTTACTTGTGTTTTTCTGATATGCCTAGCAAGTAACCTAGCCCCACTCTGCTAATTTGTATGAAAAAAAATATTAGTAGAAACAAAATTGAGAAATCAAAATTGTCATATGTTTATATACATGTGTGAAAAATATAGTTGTGCCCATTTGAAAGCAAAACTATTTTAATTAAACCATAAATTCTATAATTGAAGGAAAAGGGAATCATGTGTGTGAGGAATGTGGGAAGACATACCAGGAGTCCAGTACCTTGCACTCTCACCTTCACACACACTCAGGCGAGAAGAGATTTGTTTGCGCACATTGTGGCAAGAAGTTTACTGAACGTGTCCACCTCAGAAAGCATGAAATTACTCACACAGGTAAGTTATTTACAAATGGCATTGTTTCATTTTATTTTTTATAATTATTACTATCAATTTTATTTCTTTTATATTTTATTATTGTTTATTGTTACTTTGTTTACCAAGCATGCATAATATTGTAATCTCGCCTTTTGGTCCTGTCTTGTATTAATCTACAAAATTAGAACAGGGAATTTTACTTTTTGAGCTACATTATGGATTAATAAGAAAAGACTCACTTTAATAGTTTTATGGTTTAGGGCGTTAATTCCATAATATACGTGACTGCTAATGATGAGATTGAGGCTCGAATCCTGTTTGGGTGTACTTAGTATACATTTTTTTTCTCTTAAATGGTTTTCTACTCTCCCTTTAAACAAATGTTGGTACATTTACTATAAATTCAAACTTCCGCATTTCTTACACATCAGCATTTAATTAGTACATGTGTATAACTAGAATTGGTAGTTAGACGGTGTGACAGAAAAAAAGTAAGAAAACTTAGCAATCCAGACAAAATGGTCACATTGCCATCAGCATTTGGGGCAAATTTACAATTTATTAAGCTAATATCAACATAAAATAAGTTAAAGGTCTTTTAAATAATATTATGCTATTCAAGCATAAAAGTGTAGTTGAAATACTTTACATTTATGTATTTATAAATAGCCATATATTTGTGTACAGGTGAAAAGGCTGTGGTATGTGATCAATGTGGCAAGAAGTTTGGCTACCGCTGGCTTCTAATATTGCATCAGAGGACCCACTCACAGGAGAAACCACACCAATGTCCTGTGTGCTCGCGGGCATTTTGCAAGAAGCAGGACATGAAGCGGCACCACCTTACACACACTAGTAAGTTCTGTCTGTGACCTGATATCATCACCACATTGTTTTTAGAATTTTTAAACATATTTGATCTAATATCCAACTTTAAAAAAATAATATATTAGTTTGATTATAAAACTCATTTAACATAAAATTTCATGATTTAGATATATAAATAATGTATTCAGATGGTTGCATTTTTCTCATTCACAAATAAGGCACTTATTGCTAAACAACAATAAATTTCATATTGAGATATCTTTATTTAATTAATTAATTTATTTAAAATTAAGTAAACTTGTCATTATGTAAACACTAAGGAAACAAGGCAATATTCCCAAGCCATTAGGCAATAATTCATTTTATTATATAGGGGTGTGCAATAATCATTTTTTCAATTCAAGAAGAGAATATAAAAAAGTATTTAGGCACGAGAATGAGACAAGAAAACGTCCTTTGAAAGTAAAAAAAATTAAATTATGTTTTTAAAGTAAATATATAGTTTATAGAGTTCCTTTTTGACATCTGAGCTGGTGCTTGCTTTAGATTGTCTTATAGTTCATTCAAACACTCGAGATATAACCCATACACCATTTATAATTTAACTTTGTAGTGTAACAGCTTATATTGTCATAGTTTGATATTGAAAAACCATATTTATAACCAAAACATTTCATGAAATCTGTATTTAGGGGGGGGGGGAGGAAATATGGCCTATTTTATGTTTACTATGGTATTATTGGAAATAATTACTTCCCTGTTGTATTTTTCAATTTTTTAGGGCCATTATTTGCTGTTTTTTTATATATCGAATTTTTGAGGTATTTCCGAGTCTCGCACATCCCTAATTTTTTTAAATATATGTTCTTGATACTTACTATAATTAGTCTTTTGTTTTTTTTAAGCAATCAAGAGTTTTGAGTGCACTACGTGCAACATGTTATTCCGCAGAAAGGATAACTTGGAGCGCCATTTAAAGAATACTCATGTAGATCAAACCAAGACTCGATCATCTAAACTTGAACCTCATCACATCAAGGATAAACCTCCCAACTTACCCAGGGCCCCACCACGGTGTCTCGAGGATTTACTTGATCTACCAAGCTCTGTGCAGAGCTCAAACTCTTCAACTCATTGCAACGACACCCAAGCAGTACAGATAAATAATGCTCTCAAGGTCAAACAAATTGAGCCACAAACTAAAAATAAGGGAGGTAAAAACAAACAACTAATGGAAGGTACTAAAACAAAGGAGTCACAACCAAGCTTCAGGCAAATTATTTATTCAAACTTTCAGATCAATGATAGTTTTAAGCAAATCCCTGTTTTGGATACTCAGGATAAGACTGTTATTTGCAAAGCAATGTCTGTCATTAACAGACCTGCTGCCACACCTTTAAAAGAAGCTCCTGTTGAAAATACAACAAAATGTGTGAAAACTGTGTCAATAGTGCGTAATGCTAAGAAAACTTATTCCGACAAAAGAATGCACACATATAACGAAGCAGCCAATTGTGTGAGGACAATAACCAGAGTACCTGAACTTTTACCTAAAGATCCAGAACCTCCTCAAATAAAATATCCAATAAGTTCTCAAAAACAATTTAAAACTGTAGAAAAGTCACAACCCTGTGAAGAAAATTTCGATAAACACACCACAAATATTCCAGATATTATGCATTGCAAAAATAAACAAACAGATATTCAAAAAGAACTTGCAGAGATCCCATCAAATATGGTGGATAATTATTCGGAACCGGTTTTAACTGTTTTACCTGAACAATATAAATGCCCACTCACTGTAGATGTAAATTTTGATGAACCTTATATTTTGCCTGTAACAAATGTAATTAAGAGTTGTGGCCAACCCTCTGTATTAAAAGTGTTACATGATCTTCATTGGAGGAAAAGAACAATGGAAATGTTGAAACAAAGACAATATTTATCACCAGATATTGAAAATGCTTATGGTTAAATAATAAAATGGATTATTGCCTAATGGCTTGGAAATGTATCTAATAAGACAGTGTATAAGCACTACAATAATGTAAAGTAATTGATATATAAAGGAATAGTTCTGAAAATTTAAGACAATTTGTGAACTGTAATATTTAAATTGAGGTTATGTGGTATAGAGCACTAGGCTAAATCATGGTTTAAATTAGGAGGGATAGCCAGCACACTTACCTAGGTGATACTGGAGTAGAAATTGTTTAGATAACACTAAAAAACACATAAACACATTGTTAAGTACAAGCTTTCACTGTCACAGACAGCTTCATCAGGTCAGGAGAGTAGACTGATGCTTTTGATTGAACTGTAAGGTTGACTGTCCACAGCTGAATCAGCTGTCAACCTTACAGTTCAATCAAAAGCATCAGTCTACTCTCCTGACCTGATGAAGCTGTCTGTGACAGTGAAAGCTTGTACTTAACAATGTGTTTATGTGTTTTTTAGTGTTATCTAAACAATTTCTACTCCAGTATCACCTAGGTAAGTGTGCTGGCTATCCCTCCTAATTTAAACCATGAACTGTAATATTATAATAGTTTAAGAAGAGAGGAAATTAAGAGAGATGTGTGTTTTTCTATCTAGGCCTAACCTAACTATCCGCTCAGGTTGGTTTCCTTTACTATCAATTACTTAACATTTTTGTACAATATTTTTACATTATCTTGTTATGCTTGAATAAAATATAATTCCAATTCTACCTAAGTAATTAAACATTTTATAATAAAGGAAAGTGATAAAACTAAAGAAAAAGGAAAAATAAACTATTAAGAGTAAATTTGATGAGGAAAGCCCACCTAGGGAAAGAGGAAAAATGTGGGAAGAGTCCAATGCACAAAGGTGACATCTTCTTCCTTTCCTTTCTTCTGTCTTCTATAGTAGAAGTAGTCACACACACACATTTTAACACAAATATCATAATATTTCAGCATTGTTGCCTTTATCAAACACAAAGAAGAAGAAAGTACATAGTACACAAACAATGGATTACTCCATAAGTAATTAAACAGACATGTCAAGTCTTTAACCTTCAAACCGTAAGGTGCATTTAGAGGACATATATCTAGTAAAGAAGGGTTGGATCCAACCCCTCTCCGTCTGATGGCTAAAGTTGTAAAATGAGTCCATGCTTGAAGAAGGTTGTATGAATATAGTACTAATTTTTTTTAACTAGCCGTTTAGAAATATGTTTGAATTTTGGAATATAATAATGACAAATTGGGGCCTACTGTTTACCACTTTTAAGTTGATTTGAGTTTGATTGTACTACACTCATTTTGCTTGGATTAAAAGTATCCACTCTTGAGCAATATGTGCATATAGCTATAAAAAAAAATTACCACATATTGTAATTTGGTTTTAATATTATATAAACGATTTAAAAAAAATATTTTCATTCATGCCTTCTTTTTTACTACCCCAAATTTCGATATAAAATAAATTTACCTCTAATTGTTTAGTAAAGTATTACAAAAAATCTTTATATATTTATTTTGGTTTAAATTTTTTATGTATTTCTTGAAAACCTTAGTAATCTAAAGATACAAATGCACACCATACCAGATAGTTTATTTACATCTACATATATGTTTTGTATTAACATTTAATGTAACTAGGATAACCCATATCTTCAAGTTCATTGATAAAATTAATCAATCTTCAATGTAATATATAAATGTACTAGCAGAAGTACCCTGATATTTCCATACTAGTAAGTAGTAACACAATGGATTGTATAGTTAGTTATCCCTGGCAACACTTTTATTTTCATCAAAAAAAACAACAAAATATCTTTATTTTTTCCTTAAGACCCAGTTTTTAATTAATTGAAAAAATCAAAGCCAAAATTTGAAATTTCTGTTTTTGAGGTGCACAGGGACTACCAATTTTTAAATTTCATATCTCTATGTACATTTTTGGAAGAAGGTACAGGAAAGGTGGATAGAAAACATATAAAATGGAACAAACACAATATGACTTTCACAATGAAAAGAACACAGTTTAAAGTTGATGGCTGCCTCTTGAATAACATTGATCGTTACTGCCTAATCCCTTGACCTAAGTTTCATTCTATTGGAACTCCCTCTTGACAAATTACAATAGAATAAAACCTAGGTCAGGGAATTGGTGCGGTAATTATTTATTTTATTCAAGAGACAACAATTACCTTTTTGTCTAATGGCAGAATGTAAAGTGTGAACTGTGTTCTTCTTTTCGTTGTTAAAGTCATATTGTGTTTGTTCTTTTCTATCCACCTTTCCTGTACCTTTTTCCAAATATGTATAACAGACCTCTGAGTGTGATAGATATCTAGCAACGCTCATGACACACACACACAGATACACAAACTCTTCATTTTATCAGTATAAAAGATTTACTATTGGTATTGTCAAACAAGCACTAACAAGCAACATAAATTAAATATGTGTTTATTAAAATATATAATAGAATGCAAATAAAAGTGTAATAGCCATTTTAAATTTGACAATCTAACCTTACCATTAATCAATAGCGTATTCACATCTTGGAGAAGTTTTTCAATATCAATGGTTATTTGAAGTAATTTCCAGTAGGAATAGAGCATAATGACTTGAAAGTGTGATTTAACATCTTTTACTTTATTTTATGTTTATTTATTATTTTATCTGAGCAATTTCTACTCGAACATTACTTAGTTAAGTGTGTTGGTTATCCTACCTAATTTAAACCAGTTGGAATAATTTAAATTGAAATCCACAAGGGTCAAACCACCAATGGCTTCTGTGTAAATTGCTTGATCTGTTTGACAAACTGCAAGTTAACTGAACCGTTGAATTGAATTACTTGTTGAGCTAGGAGTCTGGCATTTAAAGTAGGGATGTGCGAGAACAGTTTTCTCAATTTGAGACGAGAATTTAAAGTATCGAGACACGAGATGAGAAAACGTCCTTTGAAAGTAAAACCATTTAAATTGTCTTTATTAAAGTAAATATATAGTTTATATAGAGTTCCTGTTTGACAATTGAGCTGGCATTTGGTTTGGATTGTCTTATATATTATTCATTCAAACACTTGAGATATAACAATTAATAAAATAGTGATAGGTAGTTACACTGAGCATCATCTATAATTTAATTTTGTAGTGTAACAGCTTATATTGTCAAAGTTTGGTATTGAAAAACAAAATTCATAACCAAAACCTTTCTTAATGAAGGTTGTTTGAGGGGAGAGGGGGGTGATGCGGCCTATTTTTGGGCTATTACGGTATTATTGGAAGTAATAAATGCCCAGTTTGGTTAACTTTTGAAACACAATCAAGATTATTTGTTTCTTGCATTTTCGAGATAATCTCGAGTCTCGCACGTCCCTAATATACAGGGATTTATACATCATTCATTTTTTAATCCTTTAGACTTAATTCATATTTAAAAACACTTAATTTTCTTTGGAGAAAAAAAATATATCACATTTTGTAGGATATAATACTTTGTGCTTAATTCAGTAAGATATATTTTAATTAACATTTGTCACAGATTGTGCCATCCACTAGTAGTGTTCAAATTTATTTATAATTATACTCGACCATTTGGGTATATTCTGTGTTCATCATAATACATCATTAGTAATTTTAAGCCAGTGTCATTGGAGGACATATGGGATTGTCAGCCCATTTAATACACTTGTCAATTTTGTGATGTGGTTTATTAACATTTAGATATTCAAATACATGATTATACACCAAATATTATAAGTCTTTGGATGAAGCTGGGAGATTATTAATGCTACTTGTCTGCACTAGTTGAAATAATCCAGTTGTTAGGTTTAACAACGGTTTTCTATATACAGTTAACTCCCGACTATCCGCGATAATCTAGGGGACGAGTTCCGCGAATAACCCAAAATAGTTTTTAAGAGTAATTATTGGATGATATTCTTATCATAGCAAGTATATATATCCATGCCGTGGCATAGTAATTACTAATTAGCTATGTTCTCTTTTCTTTTATAGTTTAGGGTATTTAATGCACACATTCTGAACTGGCATTGAGTAGGCACACAACTTAATAAACTATCTAAAATATAAAACAGATACATCGCCTAGTTCTCCGACCATTAATTTTTGACTGTAAAAAGGTATTAAATACCCAATTTAACAATGATACATTTTTATTTCAATCTGGGAATCAAATCCAGTATCATTAATTCAAAAGGCACTTGCACGCTACCAACTAAACTAAGGTGTTGAATATTAGTTAGTTTTTCACCGACACTGAGTTATGAAATTGACAATGTGCCATCTTTTTTCTGCTAGGTCAAATGAATTGCCTAAGTGCATCTAAACTTTAAAAGTTTAATATTAGTTAAATTTTTGACTTTTCTAGGTTAGGATTTTGTCATTTGTTTACAATTTAGAACTATCGTGTCAAACAGGTAGCAGGATCCATGAAGCCCGCGGGCCTTTAAATGAACCAACATACAATGCAGCCCAATAATTCATCTTAGTTTAAACGTTATAGAAATACACCATTTAAAATTATGACATTTGGAAAATATTCAATAATTGAGACAATCTAGCAAGTGAGGTTGGTGCACCAAATTTATATTCGTTATATACCAAAAATTGATTGCCAAAGATGGTTAGATTCTAAACCAAGTATGTGCAATTTTCAGAAACACATCATTGTCTGACTGGTTATTTTATTTTATAAAAATGAACAAACATCACTCTAAAAGTTTTTAGAGATGACTTGATAAAGTGTGTTTTCTCCAGAAAGAGAAGCTTTAGATATAATCTAGCTCATCTCCACACACACACACACTTTTTTTGTGTGTGTGTGTGTGTGTGTTTTTTTCCACCACATGTCACTCCCAACTTTATGTTAGAAATATTATAAATTAAAAAAACTACTAGTGATAAAAGAAGATAATTTTTTAAGAGTGAGGTTGATACAAATAACTCATTACGGTTTAACTTCAACCTTTAAAAAGTCTTTTAGATAATTTACTGTTAACATGAGTTATTTTAGTGTTATGTAGAAAATTCACTCTTAAATCAACCTCTGTAAGGGTCATATAGATAATTTACTCTGAACTTCAGTTCTGTAAAAGTCATGTAAATCATTTACTCTTAACTTCAGTTCTGTAAGATTCATGTAGATAATTAATTTTTACAAAGCAAGTGAGGCAAGTGCTAGTTCACTTGATTAAAAATTACCTTATCCTCGTTGATTGTAATGTGTGTTAAGGTATCAGGTTTGCAATATATTTTATTTTCGTCAGCAGGGATGTCCCAAATTTGTTAAGTTTTGGTAATAGTTTTTAAGTTTATTTCATGTTTTCAGCCAAATAACGTGATTTTCACTCACTTTTATATATCATCTCATTGGATGCTTTATACCATATTCCTCTTCCTAAGCAAAAGATCAGACCAAATTAGGGGTCATATTAATGATAATTTTAATGCTGCACAACCAGGGGCGGATTTAAGACTCTGCCGCCCATAGGCAGTAGATAATTTGCCGCCCACTTTTCCTATTTTAGTTTCTAACTTTCTAATTCCTCGTTTTACCCCTACCACCGGTCATACACCAACACAGATATACCATATACACAAGTGTTATCTGTGGAATGACATATAAAAAGTACTTACATTATTTTATTATTTATTATAGTGAGGTTTTAAAAGTAGTAAGAATCTAAGCTAAGATTTTTAAAATTGAAATAAACAGTCTTACACCATCACAACACACAAATTCAAATATACAATTTAAAAATATAAAGTCTGCATTAGTAGACTGTAGAACATGTTACTACAGATAAAATATTAGCATGTACGCAATAAGAAACTAGTCTATATTATCTTTCGCCTTGATTGTTGTTCAGTGGTCAATGATTCCAGACAAATCCCTTTTATCTAATAAGTGACCTTCAAATAAGACGATTGTGGGTGAATTAAGGCGATAATTTGTCTTGTTGGTACACAGATACAGCAAACCACAACGATCACACAATGAAGCCAAAAACCTTATTTTAACAGGCAGAAATATACATATAATTTTGTTGGTCATTAAAAATTTGCTGCCCTTAAAATCCGTAGCCGTAGGCACGTGCCTACTTGGCCAATGCGTAAATCCGCCTCTTTGTGTAACTTTTATCCCAAGGTGACTTTTGATAAACATTTTATGTTATTCCACATTTTATGCAGGAACACGTGTTTTTATTTAGTTTTTTGCTGTTTGCTCATAAAAAGGAAGCGAAAACGAGTTACTCTCCAGGAGACTTTGTGAACAGGCCTGAATGAAGATGTGTGCCATGCACATGGGCCACCGACTCCCGAGATTTGGAGCCTCCACCCGCCCCACAAATAAATCACTTTGACTTGTCATATTTATTTTGTGATAAATATTATATTTCAATATTTTTGTGTTTTTTCATAAAATTTATACCAAACAACTTTTATTTTACTTGATATGTGCTGCAAGGGGATCAGGTAGCCTGGTAATATGTGGAGTCCAACAGTTTATGCTTAAAAATTAATACAACTTTACTTTTGATAATCCCCAAAAACTACATATCTGTGTAACTGTTGACTTTTTACAGAAAAATAAACATTGATTTTCTATTGAATATAATTTCAGAGGTAAAATAATAAAATTGATTAAAATTGAAGAATTTACTAAATCTGATGTGAGAAAACTGAAAAAAAAAAAGTTTTAAATAATAAAATATATTTTATTAAACTAATACTATTACTATTTTGTCTGCAGACGGCAGACTACATAAAATGCAATTACACTGAAATAGTCTATAGTCATATAATGTCCAATAGTTACTATAGTATGAATAATTAATATGTTAATAACAAAACTCACGGTACTCACCATGATTGCTTAACATTTTCAAGAAAAAAAGTTTATCTCTAAATGAAATTATCAATATATGTGTATATGTAAGATTCATTATCATTATTTGGGTAACTAACTTCTAGGAGCCCCAAGCTCTACTTGGCACAGGGCCCCTAAAAGTGTTTATCTGGGCTTGTTTGCGAGTTAGTTTTTTGATACCATACTACTTCCCAAATTTTGGATGTTCAATCCAGTAACATGAGGTGAGTAGTAATTTGCGGAAACGGGCAGTACCACATGATTAGGTGGGTAAATATAAGTTGAAAATACCATTTGCAAAACCGTTTTTCCCATACTTTATGAGAAAAACATCAAAGTTAGATAGGAGTGACATGGCAACACTGTACCTGAGATTTCATAGTCACCGGCGATTAGAATACACAAATGAGAGGTCAGTAAAGTGTAAGCAGCAATGAGCTAAACATAACTCATTACATATCCTGCTGGGGCACTTCACCCCAAGTTATTTTGAGTAGAACTGTCCCCCCCCACCCCCCCCACCCCCCGCACTACTTTATGGCGTCAGCCCGTGATTGAGCCATACCGACCGAGCTACCGCCGTCTCTTGGTGAAGACAGTGCCAACTACTGCATATGGTTCCACGTGGTCATGGCGGTGAACACTAGCAGTAATCTCAGTTTTATAGACCGGATCCGCTACTGTTTCACTCAAGTAGCTTCTTGTTTTTCCTCACGAGGCTGAGTTGACCCCGTTTCAAGACCCACTGCTTCACAGGAAATCCAGAAGCGCCAGGGATCGTACCCGGGGCCTCTGGGTCCGTAGACAGGAACTCTTGGCCACCAAACTACAGAGGCTTGACGCAAATTAATTTATAGGTACAGACCTGGGCAGTATTAACGCTAGAATATAATATAGTTCTTGAATCTTGTTACTTGGAATTGTTCAAACAAGCGTGCTAGACAAGTAAGAACTGCTTACATGATTATTTAAACTACACCGTGAAAAGTTATCGTTACACGATAGCGAAAAACATCCGTTACTATTTGATGAGCGTGTAAACTTAAGGGTGAAAAAAGAATTATTTCTTCCTATTTTATTCACACTTGGCAAAACAAAAACATCAACATTTACTGCATCATCATGCGTAAATCATTTTCAACAATCAGGCGTATTGTGTTTCCGCGTGAACAACAATGCTTCACACGGAATATTCGTAGCTCTGCGTTAACAATAATAATAGTGCTCATATGACTCACCACAGTGCAATGCCCCGGAACATAGAGCGTAGGGGTGGCAGAGAAGTCTAAGGTGTTAGACTTGCACTGAACTAGTAGCTTGAAGTTCGAACTCTGTCCGTGTGCATGTTTTTCAAATGCACATAAATTCTACGAGTAAGGAAGAAAGCCCTACACATTTTGCTGAAAAGGTATCTCATAAAGCCTACCTTCCAGGGATATTTTACCTGCCACAATCTACAGTGAACCTGCGGCTTTACTTCCCTTCCGGAGGAAGATGTGTTAAGCGTTTTCATCTGTGTGTAATAATCCGTTAACCTCAGCCGGATTTGAAGCCGCGAACATCGAGTCCTAAAGCGAACACTTTACCTAAGGGCAACCTAGGTATAGATTAATATAATATCAGCACTTATAAAATGAAAATAACAATAAAGTAAAATGGTATTATCAATTTTAACTGAAACAAAAAAGTTTGTATTTTTAAATTGTTCTTCCTACCAGAATCCTTCTATAACTACAGCTAAAACAATTTATTCACTTGAGAATGGTTGTAAATAATCATGGCTTTATTTTGTATGGTTAATTTTTTTAGCGCCCCATACTACTACCCGTGTGGGCTATAAGCTCATGTACTAATTACGTTAATAGTTTTTGGGATGCGTAGGGTTATATTTAGAGGAAATGTGCCCGCATTTTCGATAGAGGGAGCGTGTATGATAGTTTTGTAAAACAACCCCAGTACACCCGACTGAGATTCGAACCTCGTTCTCCCCGTCATCGGCTGCCTAGTCTACTGTGAGAATAGCGCCTTAGACCATGCGGCCACTGAAGCGGGGGTGTGGCTAGTTAAAGGAAACCCCTTTTAGTTAGATTTTGTATTTATTTGAAACACGTTTTAGTGACCGCGTTTTGTTCAATGAAGTCGCGTCTTAAATTAATTCTAGAACAACGTAGCAACAAAAGACAAGAATTATTCGTTTAGAAAACGGGTTGACAATTTTTATTATATATCATCTTATCAAGCCTATGTTATGATACAAATACTTTGTTTTTCTTATGAATGGAAATTTGGGGCACCTTTTAGAAAATTACAAACATGGGCCAGTTTCATAGTCAAATTTAGTACGCCTCAAGTGCGGCGCTACACTAAGTACATGACGACACCTACCTAAACCAGTGATTAATACACGTCTTGTGAGAGGTGAAGGAAGGGTTTGGCAATCAGATAAATCTGTGCCGGGACCGAGGATTGAACCCCGGACCCCGAGCACAGAAGTCCAACACCTTACCTCTAGACCAAAATGTATGTTACCCATGATTCTTTGCAACTAAAACTAGCAACAACAGATCATCAAAATATATTATTTTCTAAATAGATCTTTTTATATTATTGCCCCAATGGGCGTTTTAAAATATAGTGTTGAGTCACGACACACCAATACACACGCTTTCCATTTGATGAAATATTTCAAATCTCAACAATCATCGAAGCTTGTTAGCTTGTTTCTATCCAGCTCTTTCAAAGAGCATGAGCACGTTAGTATTAGGGCCAGTTTCATAGTCAAATTTAGTACGCCTCAAGTGCGGCGCTACACTAAGTACATGACGACACCTACCTAAACCAGAATGGAATGGGCCGTTCCATTCGAGTTTAGGTAGGTGTCCTCATGTACTTAGTGTAGCGCCGCACTTGAGGCGTACTAAATTTGACTATGAAACCGGCCCTAGGGTTTATTGTACTACTTTGCATTACTATAAAATGTGATGTTATTAAGAAGTTGCTAAAAATATATCAAAGACTTTATTTAGGAGCTCGTGACAGAACAAAGTACTGTATAGTAAGGAATGCTTAACAAATGGCCTGAATGACACTCTAGGTGATCCCACCCGGATACGAACCTCGGTACCTTGGGCACGACAGTAGCCCTCCAGCACACGTACTCGGTGATCCAGCGTCCTAACCCCGCCCCCCTCCCCCCAAACGGGCAGTGACCCCTTAAAATAGTTGTTAAATTGTCAGCCCTGTTAGCTCGAAAAATAGTACTATTTGGCCTGATTGCTAAGAGGAATGTTGACAAACTGCTTTAGGTTGTCAGCACTTGCGTCCTATTTATTGCCTACTCACTCATCAAAACACGTTGCTATACCAGTTCTGTCACTCGCAATTCACAACACTACAACGTTAAAATAAACATCTCACTTTATGTCACGGCGATTACATAGTGTTATTTTAGAGATATTGATAATATATTTCTCAAGCGACCGCTGTATATCATAATGATTTGACGTAAATTAATTCGTACCAGAAACCTGTATAGTAGTTATTTAATAGGATTAAAGCTTTTCAGAACGGACTTCCTAACAAACTCAGGGTAAAATTATTATTTTATAGAAACCTGTAAAAATAAAAATGACGCCTCTAACTTAGAGAGGTCATGATCACTTCGCGGTCACTCGACAAAGTGTCAGGGCTGGTCACTGATTCATGGATCGCTTTTATTTATTGTCTTTAGAATCCTGTGTGATGTATGAACGTGAAATTAAGATTTTGAAGGACACTTCAACGCCATGTTTGTTGAAGGTTACGAAAGGCATAACTGAAATTGGGCCTCCAGACAATGGGGACTGCGTGCTGTTTTAATTGGGGGTAACAAAATGATGGTGTTGGTATGATGACGACTGAAATAATTGTTTTCATGAATTATGCGGCAATGAGTGAGGCGCAAAGCACGTAATTATATGGCAAGGGGTCGGTATTTTGCACATTACGGTGCCATTTACATAGAAATGGAAATGTTTCAGTTTGACTATCAAAATCGTCTTGTTCATTGATAAAAACCTGAAAAACCTAGGCTATAATTTTATATACTTAACGTGCGTTTTGGTACACAGTATGGCTATGACTAATGGGGACTATATCTTCAAATACCCACTTTGATGGGCACGCGGGTTAAGACGTCAACCTCATCTGATCTGATTTGCTGCCTCGAATGTACCGAGGGTGTTCCTAAGTGGTTTTCCACTCTCCCTCCACACAAATGCGAGTATACATCTTTTAAATTCTACTCTCTTATCCCTACTTCATTAGTGTAAATATTCGGATAGTCAAGGGCAGTCGTGGTGAACAGAAAATATGTATATTTATTATCTCTATTTTGATAATTTTGGCGAAGTTAAGGCTAGTTTCCCTTGTATTACACTTAACCAAATCTTAAACTAAACAAGCGTACAATAACAATGCAAACTTTAATAATTAATTACATTTTAAATGTAATTGATAGATTACCTTCATTCATTCCCTCATTCATACAATATATCCCAACATTTGTTATATACACTTTCAAATATCACCTCTGAGAGAATAACGGCAGGGTCAAAATTTTATAGTAATCAAAAAGTGAGAGTAGGTGAGGTATATTTGGCTCACGGTAACTTTGGCTTTTTCCAACTAAGCGTATTTTTAGCTACGCGTGACAAAAACGTAAGAAAAAATGTTGTTGCTAGTTTCCCCAAAACAGAGACCCTTATATTTTTTATGTATAGCGTATGTGTGCTGCTGTGTGTGTTCCAACTGTAATCTAAATCCGCGGATAAATTTGAACGTTTTAAGGAAAATCATTCCATTAGTTATTTTTATATTTCTTAGGAAAACGTTAAAAATTTTAGGTTTTATAAAACTTGTTTCAGAATATAATGGCCTCTTTACTTTACTTCTAATCATTACGTTTGATACCAATTTTATCAACTGCTTACTGTAAGGTGTGGGGATGAGAAGGGTGGTTCAGAATAAGTGTACACGCCCTATCGCGGGGAGATGGTAAGACCACAGTGATGTAGCATATGTGGAAAATCAGCCGAGATTCAAACCTCGACCTCTCGGTGCCCGACATTCCGGTCTATCATTAGCTGTAGTCTAATTTTCTAAGAAAGAACCCTTTATATACCGCAAACACAGTTTTTGCGGCCAATATTGATAACATTTTACTGTATTATTAGCTGTCACTTTTGATAATATCTATAAAAATATAAAATGTTCTGATGTATGAATACCTGAAAGATTGTATCAATAAAGCGTCGGGCACCGGGAGGTCGAGGTTTGAATATATATTTGTATATTTACAAATATAAAGAATCAGCAAATGAATTGATATTTATGAAGAATTTGAGATCATCACCAAACAGTAAATAGTTTGATGATTGAACGTACTTACCAATGTCATCAATGAACACGTCAAAAAGAAGAGGACCTAAATTTGACTTTCGAAGTATACCATAAGGGGTTAAAAAACGAGTTTCAGGCGTCAGAATCAATTTTTGATGATAAAGGATCTATTTTGCAAGTAGCTCCTAAACCAGTTTACATAGGAAGTTAATAGGTCAAAATAACTAAGTTTTGAGAGAATATTACTCTTTTGGCACAGATCAAAAGATTTACTTTGATCAAAATAAATTGCATCAATCTGACCTTGAGTAGAGACTTGATTTAACTAATAAAAACATTGGGGTATGGGATATCGATTATTAATCTTAAATTGGTTGAATTTTCTAGCATCTTCCTTTTTACGATAAACCAATGATAAGACCCCCAACATCTTAGTCCAGTCGACGCACCATGTTCCCGCTGAACCAGAGGTATACCGTTCCAGATTCGTTGCCCGGCAAGGGTCGAAAATATGTAGCTTTAAAATTAGTTAAGTGTCCTTTCGATGGCTGTTAACTTACCGGGTTGAGTTTTTTTTTAACACCGCGTTCGGGATATACGCTCGGTTTGATCTGATAGTTCATAAAGGGAAAAGCTTATTGCCACGGCATGTTGGTGGTGGCCTTAAAAGTGATTACACAGAGCAAGGAAACGGTACAAATTACACGCTTTGCAACACATGCTAGCAAGAGTATTCACACATCACAATCACAATGATTTGTTACTTACATAAACGTGTATTTGCCATCTTATCAGATTGGTAAATAATATTAACGTCGTCCCTTTTAATTGCTAGATTTCAACTAACTAAACTTGGGCTGCATAATAGTAACCAACAGGACACCTCCAGTTTATATTTTTCTACAGACTTCAACTTCAGGGTCAGGGGTGTTCAAATCAAAGTTAACAAATGAACAATTTCGGGCGTGTTGAGTACTCAAAAGTCATAATGAAATAGAATCTGGTGTGAATTCATTCAAGGTGCCAAACGAAAAAACATTAAAGAAATCACTTAATGAATAATTGTGTTAAAATAATTTGAAATTACATTTTTAAAAGAATGTCTCAAGTTGAACACTACGTTTCATTCACCATCCATTCAGGTTATACGTGTACATAAATTACTTTAATAATATAGATATGACGAAGGTAGAATTTTAGAGTAAATTTACACGAATTTGCGTGGAGAAAGGTAGAAACCATTTAGGTAAAAGACACCCTCAGTACACCCAGCTGGGATTTGAACCCCAACCGCCCCATCACCGGCAAACTAAACTAAAGGAGCATTCCATTTTGACCGCGTGCACATAGATGCGGATTACTATACAAAAAACACCCTTGGTACATCTGACTGGGATTCGAATCTCAATATCCCCAAAATTAGTAGTCCAGTTTATTGAGAGAGTGACGCCTTGGGGCTTTGACCATTCGAACACAAAATCGCCCTGTGTTAGATACAATATTTATTTATACCATTTCACTTTCACGATTCACTGCAATCAAAAATATTTTTTTTAAAATATACTTTAAGCCTAAACCATAATGCATTTTATAACTAGGTCACTAAGTTATTAGCATCTCGCCTGTTGTCAAGGAATGTAAAACTCAGATAAAACCATAATCATACAATTTGTTCTTTAAGGCTGTGAAACATGGTATGTTACCTTACATGACGAAATTAAATTAAGGGTGCTCGAAAATAAGGTGCTTATGAAGATAATTGGTCCAAAAGTGTATGAAGATATTGGAGAACGAAGAAGGCTACATATTGATAAGTTAGATACCATGTTATTATCACAAGACATTGCTCAGATAATCAAATCTCGCAGATTACGTTGGGCAGGATATGCAGTGAGAATTGAATAAGCTAGAACCTTGTTCAGGGTATTGACTGACAAACCCAATGGTAAGAGAGACAATAATTGGGATTGCATACGTAGATGGGAGGATAGCATTAGAATGGACCTGAAAGAGATAGTGAGTAATGAGGTGGACTGGATGTAACTATATCAAGACATGTCTAGACTGTAATGAGGTGGACTGGATACAACTCGTGCAAGATAGGGATAGGATGTAATGAAGTGGACGGGATAGAACTAGCTCAAGTTATGGATAGGGAGTAATGAGGTGGACTGGATGTAACTATATCAAGACATGTCTAGACTGTAATGAGGTGTACTGGATACAACTCGTGCAAGATAGGGATAGGATGTAATGAAGTGGACGGGATAGAACTAGCTCAAGTTATGGATAGGGAGTAATGAGGTGGACTGGATGTAA